>PNEQ01011131.1:0-61040 GCA_003012365.1 Medauroidea extradentata | reverse complement strand
TTAGGGCAATTTTCTTCACACTGTGTTTCAATTAAGGACTCAGATGTAGATGGTTTGGCCTCAGGCACTTCTCTTTCTTGTAACGCCGGTTCTTCATTCATGTCATGCGTTTGCTTGACATATTTCATTAACGAGCCCTTAATCTTTGCAAGCGACTTTTCCTCTTCAGCCTTTCTTTTTCTATTTTGGAATCCCGAGGTTTTTTTTCTTTTTATCAGCCATGTCGTCGATTGTACCTAGAACATATACATATACCAAAATTAAATATGACCTAACTACGTACTACGTACATGTAAGGTTTATCTGAATGCGGCAGTATTTTCTTAGCAATTCCTTACACAAAAAGTCAAACATAGCTATCATAACAATGTACATTGCGCTTTAATGTCTAGTACCACTCGTTTGCGTTTATTACTACACATGACTGTACTGTATTCACTGCTTAAAACTCGCGTCCGTACAAAACAAAACTAATATCGATACAGCACGACACGGCGAAACCAATGGCCGCTGTGTAACGTGATCGCCACCCTTGGGCGCAGCTCACAAGGGCTGGCCAAACATGTGCAGTGATTGCGCGGCCTACAAGGTCGTTAGACGGCAAAATACTCACAACATTTATGTTACTTAAATATTCACAAATTATAGTATTTACAAAAAAATGTTTATTTTTTTTTATGAAAAATACCCCGGTTAAGCCGCAACCCTGTTAATCCACACCCGGTTAATCGGCAGTTGACTGCATACTTAACAATGACGTACCTTGTTAGTTGATGCTGATGAAGAGATGATTTAGCGATTTCATTTTCATAAGAAACTGTCAAACTGGAAAACAAATATATGAAAGTTATGCTGTTTGTTTCCTTCAGCCTACGACCGCCCGAGCATGAGCGGTTGGCCCTGTTGCATGTTGTTTTTCTAAGAAAAGCAAGCTGTGCACAGATAAGGGCAACATGACGTGTTTATTTTCGTAAGAGGGAGCAGAGGGGAGGGTTGAGTTACCGCTTGGGGTATAGCACTCGCCACTAGAAACACAACTCAGCACACAAAAACGTATTTTTTTTTGCAGATTTCCTTTGAGTTTGAAATGTAAAAAAAAGAATTGCGAGAAATGCTTTCGCGCCCCTCAGGCCCTGGCGCCCTAGGCGGTCGCCTAGTTCGCCTATATGGTAGAGCCGGCCCTGAATAGCGGGATTCTTATTTGCTCAGTCAAATAGGGCGACAGCTCTATGTACAAACGAAAGCCAGTTATCCTTTCATAGGCTGAACGAACGTTGAAACCCAATAAACAGTCAAGTTTTCCCGATGGTATATATTCGTAAACCAGTACGTTTGTATTATGAAGTCCCATTACAACAAACTTTCAATCGGCTGGTGTGAACCGTACAGTGAACTAGTGGTTGCATATACTATGACGTGAGTTTTATGTAGTCGTGTGTTCTCGGTCGCACAGTCGTGTTGACTGTAGCGTGAAGTAGAGGGACGCTACTACCCTGGCTGATAACATAGGCCTGCTCTGTCTCGCAGTCACATGGCGAGCTCTTATGGAGTGCCGCGCCGTGTTATCGAGGGGCGGTAATTGTCTCCCAATGTTAGGATCGATAGGCACAATGGCTCCAGGCTGTGTCCCTGCCCTTGCCACCCCTCCTCAGCCCTCCAACCACCCCTTCTCTACTTTCTAATCCACCCTCTCCCTCCACGCCTAGTGTATCTGTACACTTCACCCGGCTGTATCTGCCCCGCTGCCCGGTTTAAATCACCCCCTCGGCCAACCCACCCCTCCTGGATCAGCTGGCCGCGAGCTACACTCCCTCGCAAAAAAATCAACAACAGCCGCTCGGGTTCAATGCACGCGACTGTACGCCCGAGTCTCCGGGTAACCAAGCACGGACAACTAGCAATACAGAAGTTAAAATGACTTGGCGGCTCGTTTGATAGGGCGAACTTCGTCGCTTATTGGCTGCCCGAGGCTGTTGATATCAGCCCCGTGTCTGTTTGGCTCCTACACATTGCTACGTCAGGTCCTCTTATTGGCCTGGCAGCCGTCTTACGCCGATTGGCGGCAGGCGTTCCCGCCACGTTGCTGGCCAGCGAAGCCATTTTGCGGACGTGTGTCACTGAGTTTGCCATCACTTCTGTATTCCTAAATATTCTGTGACCTAACTGTGCGGAGGTGAATCCACTGGGTGTATGTAGAACTTGAGCCTGCACAAATATGGTGGAAAATTATGCGAGTACGATGTTTTAAAACTGCACCATTTCGTTGGGTGACTAGTTTACAATACTGTAAAAAGTATGGGAAAATTTTAACACTCACGCGTATGAGGCACTTGCCATTCATCATTTAGGACAACTGTTGAGCGTTGTTGCGTTACATCACTATATACCTATTCGTAGGTGTGATTAATTTACAGATCATATTTTACAGTGAGTTTTTTTCTTGTAAAATTATTACAGTTTTTTCTAAGTTGTTTTATAAGAATTTTCTTTGTAAACAATACAACAAAAAAACTAATGAACAGGGCATATTGTATCCCCTTCGACTGCCTACGAGCAAATTGCGGGAAACCAGTCCCACCAACACACTTATAAGATTCATTTGCACAGCTAAGTTTATTAGCTGATTTGTAAAGTTAGTAGTAGCCAATCAAACTATTTGGGTGGTGTTCATAATCATTCATTTAGTGCTAGCATATTCGAGATGATCTAACACGTTATCTTAATTTTGTTTTATGTACCCTAGATACTGCTTAAGCTGATCTTAAGGTCACTGGTTCCTCTTTATGTTTTCTTTTTTTTTTTTTTAACTCGTGAAAGGGAGAATATATCGCAAATTCCTTACATAGAAATATTAAAAATGGTTTGTACCACGTAGGTTTTTTTTTTTTTTTTTCAAAATATATTTTACATAAGTTTGGCTTATTATCGACTTAATTAAATTTGGTTAAAGTTAATAATTAGACAAAAACATAAAAACTTATGTTTTGATAAAATAGGTTACATGGTACAAACAATTGCCAACATTTCTACGTAACGGCTTTGCGATACTTGCTCGCTTACAATATTTGAGAAAGAAAAAACTTACTATAACAGTATAAATACAGACCTGTGGCCGTAAGCAACTGTTAACAGGACAGTCTTCTTTAAGACGGTCTTAATTTCCGCTGTGTTATTATTGCGTTTTTATGTTGCATAGTCTGCTCGAGACCACTTTTTCTGAACAAAGGGATAAAATCGTTTTGCTCCCGTAAACTACAGATATGTCTGGAGATCGTCTTGAAAGTTCATAAAATGTCGGATACCAGGAATATTGTTAACCTGGAAGACTGAAACCACTGTATAACATTATAAAGCTAATTTAACCATCAAATGTTTAGCGCAATTTTAAATTTAAATTCTGTACGTTATAACTTAAGTGAATATTGTATACATTTATTTACATGATGAAATATTTATCTTAATTCCTGTTTGCTGTGGCAGACGTAGTATACCGTAGATAAGTCAGAGGGAAATATTTTAAGCCACACTAATACATTTACTTTGTAGTTAGTGAGGCCTTTCTGCATGTAAACTGAGCACTGCCTGTTTGCTATTATATTTCAGCAGAAGGTTTCACAAGAAGCCTTTCAAACATTGTGTCATTGGGGAAAAATCAGTAGAGTATCTGGCAGGTACTTCCTATATCTATGTTGATTGTGGTTTGATAATGACCTCTTCTAGTATTTTTCTTTGTGTATTATTTTTTTGAACAACAATATAAAATCTAAACCCGCGTACTGAAGCTTGCTACACGGATACGTCACAACGCTGTTGTGTGCATTTACACTAAAAAATGTGTAAATTCAAATTTTAAGAAATTTTATGTTATTGCTTGATAAATTGGCAAATATAACTACCAAAGTTATACTTCACACGAGTAGCATTGGTAGTCAGTAAGCAGACACTCAAAGCTTTGTTACATTTAAAAATAGCTTTCGTTCTCTGCAAACTTTGTAACTAACCTATATTAGAACTTATTATTTTAAAATAAGCATGCGAAAGTCATGTTTACATTATGGACTGAAACTCTCGTTAGGTAATTTAAACAGATGTTGTTCATACTGATTACGTATATTCTGGAATAATAGTTATTTGTATAAAATACATGAGCATCCATCTAAATAGAGCACACGTAGAAGTTAGGCATTTATGGAAAGTCACGTGGTTAGTGTGGGTGGAATAAAATTTCAACTTGAGTCGTTTATAAAGTAATACGAGTGAAGTTTTCTAATGTCCGAAATTGAAGCGAAGTATTTGCATGTAAGAAGTTTATTCTAACCTGCTTAATCTCTGCTAATCGAGCATCTTGATCGCTTTACCAAGAAAACTTGCAGGATATCACACTGTAACGTACTGCGTGTGATATTATTTGACGATGATAGTTGAAAATGTTTAGGTGTTTTCAGATGACTCACAAACGTTGAATGTCATACTGCTAAAATTATCATTGACCGTGTAAATTGCGAGAGGAAAATTTCGGACACGTGTGGTTCCCATTAAAACGTAACAAATATTCTAATCTTTCTGCTGAAAGCTTACGCTAGGTATTTAAATCAAGCCTGCGCGATAATTAATTCGTTAAAAAAAGAGAATTTCCATATGCCAGTGGTTATGAATAATGACATATCATAATACAATTCTTACTGTTTTGATGATTTACTGATGGAAAATAGTTACTTCCAGTAAATAATATGGTAATTCACTCTGAAACGTCCTTACAGTCCAAAAACCGAGCATGGGAATGCTTTAGTATTAAAAAAACTATTGGCATTAAAAGTATTTCACAAATGAGAGTTATATTACAATATGCAAACTAATTTATGTTGGTGATATTGGAAAGATAATTATGCAAAAATTTCGTTGCATTTTTGTGTGTTTTACCGTAGTGTTAAGTGCGATTGTTATCATTGTGGGTAAATAAAAAATTAGTAATGTTTTGATAATATGTCACAATGCAAAAAGTGTTCGAAATTTTCTTGTACACAGAAAAATTTACTAGGGTTGATGTCGGAAACGTGAACATAAGTTCGTATGGATAAAACATAATTTATTTATTTTCTGGAAATAGATTTTTAAAAATGCTATTAGCATTTGCGTGCTTTTTCTAGTAACAAATCGCCGGTGATTGCTGCTCTTGCCATATTACTGACCTACAACCGCTGGTCGTAGTTCGCGCTGTGTTGGGAAGTTGTCTGACTCACTGGGGAAAAGCGTGACTCATCACAATCATTACGGGAGGAAAATTACAAAAAAAATAATAATAATAATACCGTCCAGTTATTTGTTCAGAGTGAAATGAAATTATTTGATTTGGAAAATGACTGAGAATCTCTTACTGAATAGAACATGAAAACATTTCGCTAGGTATTAAACGAACACAACTAAACTGAAATTTTGTAATCTAGGTGATGTTTTGAAGTTGCCTTGACTGCTAATCTGTATTTTTTTAATTTGCACAAAAACTAAACCCACTTAATTTTTTCTTTGTGTTTGTTGTACAGTATATTATGATTCGTGTTTAGAATTGTCGACGTGTATAACGGTCGGTTGTTTATAAATAAGTCATAATTTCTGTATAAGGAAAGACGTGCGTCGTTCTCACGTTTATTTTTGTGTCTGTAGGCTGTTATGAATTCAGTATTTTCTAGGTGTTGTGTTGGCAACGGTGGGTACATTTAGACTACGAAGGTTGGCATTCTTGCGAGGTGCGCGCGCTTTGTCCGTTCGACTCCCGGCGTCTGCGGCTCAGCCATGACTCAGCGTCCGCCGCCAGAGAGGGCGGCGCTCTCCGAAATACGGCCAGAGTGAAAAAAGAAGAAGTGGTGTTGTAAACGTAGGAGAGGGGCGGGGGAGTTCCGCGTGCGTGAGAGCCGGCCGCTGATTGGCCGGGCGGCGAGCAACGCGCCGCGTGGTTGGTTGCTAGGGTACGCCTGTCATTCTGTTAGTCATTGATTTTTGTCGTTGGTATGGCCGGGGGAGCGGGGCAGGTGGGGTGGAGAAGGGCTGGAGGGGTGGAAGGGGGCGCCCAAGGTGGCGGGGAGGAGACTTGCGAGGGGTTGGCAATATTGCGTACAGCGAGCGGGTGCGTGGTGTGTGTATGTGTGAGTGTTTGTTGTGGCGAGGCAGCAGGGAACGAGTGGCCAGGGAGATCGTGGCGTGCGTGTGTGGTATGTGCGTGTGCGCGCCTCTGTGTCTGGGATACGATGTGGCGTCGCGGCGCTGGGCCGGAAGGGCCCCGCGGACGCGCCATGGCGAGCTGACGAACGTGTGCTGCTTGTGTGAGGGGACCGCACGCTGCTGAGAAACGTGAGTACTTGCCCTGGTAGCCATGTTACTGACCCTGCCGTGCGCCTCGCCTGTGGGTCTGCCGTGTATGCAACCCCGCACGGCAGCCATGTGCTGTGAGGTTGCCTGCGCTCCAGGCGCCCTCCTCACCGGGTTGTAGAGGTTTGTGTTGCGTGCACTCAACCCTCGTGAATGGCTAGGGGGTTGAGGGGGTTGTGTCGAGCTGGGTGGAAGAACACGCGTGCCCCAGGGGGAGGAGGGACGACGACAGAGGAAGTGGGTGGTACGCGTGTAGAGCCAGAACTAACACGTGGTCAGCTGTGGTGCGTGCACCTGGTCGTGGAAGTGCGTGGTCACCTGCCTACCAGCAGGTGTGCGTGGCACTACGGCACGTGTATACCCACCGCTTCTTTTATACACGTCTTCCCTCGCCCACTGACTGCTTCATTTATAACTCTAGAGCGTGCAGATTAAGGGGCCTCCCTAGGTAGACTACTTCTGTATGTGTGAAGCAGGAGCGGTAATTACCTATCGCCTCTCCGCGCAAGCTACTCAGCGTGCAGTGCTTAACTATTATCCTTTTTGCTATGGGACTTTAAGTGGTGGCCACATTTTTTTTTATTTGTGGTCAGCGTAGACGTAGTTCAAAGTCTAACGATGTTTCTATTGTATTTTTCGAATCCGGCCGTTATTTTTCCAGATACCTACGGCAGTCTGGAAATGCTATTTTAACAACTTTGAGGGGCCCGAAAGTGATGTTTGGTATAAACGTATTGGATTTTTAAAACCATAGCGACATAGTTTAAAGTGTGTGCAATTTTCGTAGCTAAACAAGTATTATATGCGTTAAATAGTTTCGTCAAGAAAAGAATATTCGTAACTTGCTGAAAAGCTTTTGAAACGCAGTTAGGGAGGCCACCTAAAAGCACGTGTCGCTAAACATGCTGAATTTTTCTTAATTTCTTCCTGATTCCCAATTTGTCGAGATCTATATTAAAATATTTCAATAGGGACTTAGGTAATTGACTTTACTTTAATTACATATATTGTATTCAAAATATTAAAGTGTTGCTATTAAAATATTAAGTTAATTCATAATTTAGTGTAACAGACTAAATGCCTCTTAATACCGAGTTAGTCCACAAATACGCACCTAATCGTGAAGTCTAATGTTTCTATTAAGAGACATTTTCAGTGACACACTATTAATTTGTTTTAAAAAACGGATAACTTTTTAAGTCAAGAGGTGACGCAGCCTCTTAATGCCTACTATAGGTGGTTCGCGATAAGGTGAAAACTTTTGAAAACTATCTTGTCTAGATTAAAAATTCAAAATAAAATTACATAAGGTGATCTCATACGTTAATTTTTGAGTTCGGTACAAACTGTACACTTTCATTGTCACTTAGCTTGTTTTGATTATATTAAAACGTGGCAGGAAAATGTAAATAATCTTAAAGAAAAAAGTGAGTAATGTTTCAAAAATGTCCACTTTATATCGAACCAACTGTACTTCATTAGAGCGACTAATTCTATGTGGGAAGACATTTGTAGCAACTAGTTTCCTTGCCTCACATGCACATCTGTAGCTGTGTTTACTGGATATTGTCAGAGCGTCTTAGGCAGAGGTGTCACTTACCTAAATGTGCCAATCAGAATGAAGTTACTACGACAACTTGCCTGTGATATGTGAGTATAACCCCGAAGACGATTGGAGTTTGTAACATCCAATAAATAATCGCGAAGCAGAGCTGCTGGAACAAACATCTTTTCGCAAAAAATAAGTGTTTATATATTAGGTATATTCGATCTGCAGTTTGCTTACTCGCAAGCTTCCCTCGTAAACGTCAAGTCTGACGTCAGATCAGTAGGACGGAGTTAGTCCCTTATACTATTGCGAGTTCGTGATGTGAGACATTTTGGTCAGCGCTCAACATCGAGGTGTTCAGTGCTGGTGAAGGGTGACATGAGGTGAGTATGGAGCAGCTCCGGAGTAAGAGGGCGGGGGAAACGAGAGAACCCCTAGAAACCCCGCCGACCAGCGGCATCGTCCGGCACGATTCCCACATTCGAAAATCCGGGGACCGACACCCGCCGGGAATCGAACTCGAATCGCCTTGGTGGGAGGCGAATGGTCTGACCATTCGGAGTTGTGAGTTCGTTATTGTCTCGAATTCCTCCAGTGAATGTCTTCCAATGAACTGCCATGCGATTGTGACTGTTGCAGATGTATGCGCGTTTGGATTCTAGCTTGTCTCAAAATGATTTCAAGGATATTTCTGGTTCCTATTAATAATATGTTATCTAACAGTGAAGTTTTTGTATTTATATTTACTACTTGATTGAATAACGAAACGAACAGTAGGGATGGCAGTATTTTTAAATTATTCTTCAGTGACGTGGCTTTAACAATATTTAATTCAGTATCACAAAATAAAATACGCTTTGTCGAAAATATATGCAAGTTTTTACTAGCTAATCCTACACTGTACGATACAGCTTACTTTTACAAAGAAAAACCTTGAAGAGTCAGCGGATAACAAAACTACCAACATTTTACTTGTAAACCTGTAGTTTTACAAGTAAACTATGTGTAGCGTATATAAAATATTTTTGTAAATTGGCTTCCATGAATTTTCGGCATCAAATGTCCAAAAAAATACATTGTATATTTTTCAGGAAGAAATAATAGTGACGGTTAGTTGCAGTTTCGATTTTGATTTAAAAAATTAATGTTGACGTAAAATATATTATATTATAATTGTTTTAATTCCCATACTTATGGCTTTGTTTGATAATATTCTTAAATTGCGCCATTTGCTTCTTTTATGGTGGTAAGTTATTGCCCCTGATCAATTACGCTTATAAACCGCAGGCATTATGTATTATGTTTATGATGAACCGTGTACTTCACTGTCAGCTGATGATATTGTAATATTTCTTGCGCTGAGCATAGAGATGTGTAGTTAATACTGAACTCTTCCTGGACTAAACACTGAGGGGCGTATCTATAAACGGCTTACGAATGACAACCAACTGCTATCCCCATAGAGAAAGCATTGGTGAGCAGTTGGTTGTCATTCGAAACAGGTCTATAGTTTCGGCCCTGAATGTAAGGCGTGCTGTACATGTGTCTACTACCGTCTATAGACCCTCGGCAATATAAACAAACTTCACATGTAAAGTCCCAGATACTATATTACTAGTAATTTAATTAATGTAGTACGTTGCACAGCAGTTTTAATGTCTGTCATTCGGAAAGTGTGAACTCCAACTCACTTGAAGATTCTTAAACTTTGCGACTCTTAAAGGCGCGATACTTATTTTTGCGGAGTAACTACAAAATCTGGGTTGTTCGTGCAATGCTCTCCTGTATATACTGTTACTGTGATAATTATTTTTAAGCCTAAACGAATGCAGATATCACACATTTGTTCGGCGGTTTTGTTAATAACGTTTTCACCATGTTGTCTAATTGTTTCAAGACAGTGAGTACTATGGTTTCAGCTAATCGTGTAATCAACGAAATTGTTGGCAATTTGATCATTTGTCGAAACCGTATAATTTCTTGTCGTGAAAAACTACGTAACCTGGGAAAAACATTTAAACCGAAACTTCCAAACAGGTTTGTGGTATGTGTTTTCGTTTAAAGGTTTAGAAAACCCAATCATCTTAAAAGCTGTAGAGGCGAGCATTGCCTTAAGCAAACTTGCGAATATTTAATTACTGATAAATAACAAGCAACGATGTGTCACAAATGCTGTAACACTTGGTGAGATGAATGGTTAAATGTACGCCTATAATGCAATCGATCCTTTATGTCATTACCTTGGCTCATATTTTACTGCACAAATAGCTTACGTGTGTGTGTTGTGTGCGCGCGCGACTGCACACGTGTGTGAAAGAAGCGGAGAGAGTTTTGAAGAAAATTTAATCATTCACAGCAACATCAGCTGTAGCTGTGTCCTCAAATATTAAAATGCTTTAATTGTGAAATCATATCGGTATCGAATTTTTACGTAACTTCTTACACATTTGAGCAAGATATGTATATTATTATTTTACACATACTAATGATAAACGGGAAATATATTTTGGGATGTGTGCTTCCAATACGCGTTGATTTCTGATTTGTAGCCTGACATGTTTTTTTTTTCGGGCCAATAATCATGTGTACTATGCACGTACATACATCCAAATATCGTTTGAGGGATATGTTGAAGTATCGGATAGGACAGAGACCTTTTCAGTAGACAAAACATCAGTTCAGTTATCAGATTGAAATATTACGTTCGTTTGTTTTATGATTACTGTGTCAATCTGCTAAGACTTCGTTTAGAATAAAAATTTGACCAACATAATAGGTCAGGTTATTTTGTAATGTTTATAATTATATTTTTTTTCCGTACCTCTGTTATCTGCAAAAATTATTTGATTAGGGAATGGAGGGGATAATAACTTAAAGTCTCCCTGCATGGCACGTTATTGTAAGAGTATGATAACATAAACAAGGAAACATTGTGCCAAACAATATTGCATTCTGTTTGATTTGTACGTATTGTGGTAACAGCGTTCGATGTTCTGGATATTAAAAGGCTTCTAGACATGGCGCTGACTGAAATTTTATCTCCTTGGCCTCATTTTTCCTTGCCAAATAATTAGAGATGATGTTTTATCGCGGGAAAACTTGACTGTTTGCTGGATTTCAACGCACGTTTAGTTTACCAGGAGATTATTGGCTTTCGCTTGTATGTGGGACTGTTACCCTATTTGACCAAGCCAATAAGAATCCTGATTTTGTAATATTTAATGCCTGTTATAGGTCGGCAGACAGCTACGTTGGGACAAACAGTACATCTCCCAATCATACGTTTTACAAGAAGCTACAGTGTTTTCAAGGGTATGTTGACACAAAACATTTTCGCGAAATACCATCGTCTCTAAGTACGGGTAGAGACCTGCCTGAAAAATTCGCGGGTTCACTGGGCCTGTAGACTAGCCTCCAAGAATATCCACGTACTCAAGCAAACAACAGCTGTTCATTGGCTGCTTACTGACATAGTGAAACAACATGATTGGCCTCCAGTCACTTGCTACTTTATTATTGGCTCCACGATCTCCAGGTGGAGTCAGATAAAGCAAGACCCAGTTGAGAAAGTGACACGAACTTGTAGTTGTTTGGATTCTCGCTTGTGTCCAAAAAAAATCGCAAGTTTTCAGGTCCCTAAGTACAGGGGCATTTACCCTACTGCAACTTGTGAAGAGTGCAAATATTGAGCACGTACACAAGTCTGCTAACACCAGTATACATATGACTGTTTCCTAAATATGAATATGAACGCCACTATTTTACCATAACTACTTTCAATGCATCGGTATGGTAAGTTTAACGCCTTGATCTTTCATTTATTTCAAACAATTGCAAATAACTGGAATATGTTTTTAACCAAATGCTTTGAAAAATTGAGACTGCATACGATACACAATTTTGCCAGAGCGTTTTTTAAAATAATGGACCGTATGCTTGCAAAACATTATTTTGCTTCATTTTGGCTTATTTTGACAACAAAATATGTGATATTTCTGGGGCAAAAATCTAAAAATACGTTTGGTATATTGCAACAGAAAAATTCAGAAACAAACAATGATATATAAGTGTTAAATTTGTAAGAATGAATTTTTTTATATGTGTTAATTTTCGTTTAAAATATACTTTCGAAACCACTGCCAAACTAAACAGCTCATGTAAACTGTAGTCCTGCTGCGGTAGAGCACTTGTTGAGTTCCTTCTAGTATTTAGTGCATTGACGTTCTTCTGCGACCATCATTCTTCTCAGGTCAAAAAATTGTGGCACGTTGGGGTTGGAGTGAGAGGTTTTGGTCAGCGCTTAACATCGAGGTCTTCAGCGTTGGTAAGGGGTGACATGAGGTGAATGTGGGACGGCGCCGGAATGAAGGGGCGGGTGAAACGGGAGTTCCCCGAGAAAACCCGCCGACCAACGGCATCGTCCGGCACGATTCCCACATGCGAAAATCCGGGGATCGAACCCGGATCGTCTTGGTGGGTGGCGAATGGTGTGACCATTCGGCCACCGCGGTCCCGTTGGGGTTGGAAATCGATTCGGTAATTCCTGAAGATAGCATGGACTGATTTGATATACGTCACGTCCTTGGAAAGCTGTCAGGGTGGAAGTATGGTGGTATTGACCTTGACGGTAGACGTGTTGGACACTCACAGTAATCGAGGCTCGAGTATTGGTGAAGTTTGTCTGATGTGTGTTGTTTTGGAAGGATTCGAATACATCAAGCGTTTTTGGATAATGCAGCGAGTGGATAAATACACCGCCAGACATTGGTTTCTGACGTTCAGTTCTGACCTTTTTTAACGAACTCCGGAGACAAAACGACTGTAAGAAATGATAGAACATTTCCATAGCGTAGTGCGAAGCTTTAGGAATGTTAACGAAATGTGATTCATGCCGATAAGAATTACTTTAAGCAGTAACTGTTTGTTACATTTTTGTACTGTTTTTTTTTGTCTGAAAATCTAAAACTACAAAATTGTTTTTGGTTACCTTGCGTTTCCGCAAATATACTGTGTACGTTTAAAATGTGACTGTTATATGAATGTTGCGTTTGTGAAACCATTTGAATGCGTTCTGACATAGTCTTCACGATTGTGGATATGTTGCACAGGAAGGTGATACAGGGTTTCTTCTGTAGGAAGGAAACTATGCTAAGTGCTTAAATGTGTACTGTTTCTTACATGAAACCTATTTTTTTTTTTTTAAATTAAAATCAACCTCCGGCACGATTCAGCAAATGGATCATATTACTGTGATCGATCGTCAAGAACGTAGTTCACTGGTCAAGCAAAGAAGCTCAGAGTCAACGTCAACAAGCACGTGCCAAAATGTTGCGTAGTTGCAGCACTGTAATGCATTCGCGTTTTTATCTCGTCACAGACTAAACTTCGCTTTGCTATAAATGCACGAGCACAATTCGTGATTTTCTTTGTTGGTCCACTTGACATGAGATTGGTGACGGCACCGTTGAACTGTTGTTATTGGCGAGAATTTTCCTCCCGTCACCAGATTGTCAACTGGTTACTAGAGAGACTGGAAAAGTGCAAAATATCTGGCGTAACAGTGTTCTTCAAAACACTATAGAAATGTATATCAATTCTACTCTTTGCAGTCCAATAGCAGCAGTTCAGTAATGGTGTATCAGAAGTGTCACTGACAAAGTCTTAAGTAAATATACATAGAAGAGGACTATGGACCATAGCAAACAAAAATTTTCCCCCGCGATGATTCATCCATTATAGCAATGGTAGACTTCAAAGGATAATTAAGCAGCTTGGAACTCGCCCTGACTCCGCGAAATAGAGAACAGGAATTTTCGCCGATTCATTTCAGTAAAATTTAGATCTCGAACAATTGTACGTTTTAATTATATTTGCGATTGGGTTCTTGAGTACTTCGTTCAAATTAAAAACATTCACTGGAGTCGTTGATATTTACATATAATAACTATGCAACAATATATTTCGGTAGCTTACGTGCTCATCTGTAGCTCAACCTCATGGCCACTGATTGGGTGTTTTTAACTCTCATCGTTTTGGGGTTCCGATCGCAAATCACAGACGCGTGTTGTCGCTGTATCATTGTTCTGATTGGCACAGTCAAATACATTCTGTCAATATAAAATGAGGCATGTGGTAGCGTTTATTTACTGCGCACATTGCGTACTTACATTCTTAACCAAACATCAATCTTCCGTTTGATATGGTTTTAGGTTGGACAGTTTAAAACGCTATCTAAACGACGCTTCTTGACAAGATTGCCGTCTCGAATTCTACAGCGTTCTACTGTCAGGGTTGCTATAGTCCTGGAAAACCTGTAAAAGCCAGGGAAATTGCTTCTGGTGACTGAAAATTCAAAATTTTAGAACAAACTGTAGGCTTAGCAGTAGGAGTTTGCAGGCTTTTGTGGACGCTTTCTAGTTGATTAGCTTGACTTCTGGGCTGGAGTCACATCTTCATGGCTGCAGGCTTAGCGATTGACTTGTGGACAATTGTGCAACCATTCACTGTACGAAAATGTTATCTCAGCAATCCATTTTAAAAATAGTTCCAGTTAATTATAAATTATTGCAGTTGTCTGGATTATGGTAACTGAGTGTGTCGAACACAAGTAACTGTCTGTACTACACTTTTAAAAAGTTTTTTTAAACCGTCATTCAAATTTAGTTTATTTGAACAATTCAAGTTAAATTATCGTGATTTTTAGTTCCGGAAAACCTGGAAAAGTCAGAAAAATTTGGTATAGAAATTCTGAAGCAATCCTGACTGTAGGAGCCTATGCCAGGGTACTATGAAGTATCTTCCGAGTACGGTTGTGAACTTTCCGACAGTTGGAAACACTGCTCGAACAGCGAAGGCGAGATCGTGTTGAAACTTCAGGCCGCGATAGTGTGTGAAAGAAGAATATTCTCGAGGAGGGTCAGTCCTGACATTGGACTCGAACCGCGCGTATCGACCTCAATTGCAAAGAGCGCTACGTCGTTTGAATTCGAACACGAAAATGCGAGCACATCGGGAGGTTGTAGAGGCGACGTGTCGCGAGGCAGAAAGAGACGGGATGGCATGATCGCCATATCGCTCGGATGTTCGGAGCGGACTGACGATTGCGGAGGGAAAACGACGTCGAAAACGTTGCAACCCGGCAGAATGGCGACAGAACGGCCGGATGGAGCAATTTCAAAAAGCGGCGACGAGAAGGCCCGCGTGGCGTGTATATCGACCACATAGCTTGTTAATGTGATACGGAATGTAAACTGTTTCATCGATCGTTCACTCGTGTACACCTTTGTGATTTCCCACGAAATACTCTGCTCGGAAGGAAAAAAATAATAATTTCTTGAAATTGATACGGTAAACGGTTCAACTGTTAGTTTTAATGATATTTTCACCAAGTAAAATAGTTTTGTATTCCATAACTTTTTACAAAGTGACACGTAAAATGTAACCTCTTCTCTTTTTATCCCGAGTTAATTCGAGCTTAGTAATTATTTTCTTGTTGAAGATGTATTACTCCTAGTTTACTCGTGCATATAATGAAATAACGCAGACTTTATTAGTAGATAGACCTATAAAATATTAGAAAAATGCAACGTTTTTAGGTTAAAACTATTCAATTTAATTTGTAAGGGAAGGTGTTAAAATTTTTCTGGTTTTGACATTTAAAAAGAATTCCCTGCTTGGTACATAGATGGTATTGTAACGTGTCAAATGTATTATCGTTATCCGCTAATGCACTAAATCATGGCTGTCTGTAGGTCGTGCCCCAGTTTAGAGTGTACTCTTTGGAGAGAGCACTCTTTCGCATTACCACGAGAGAGAGAGAGAGAGAGAGAGAGAGAGAGAGAGAGAGAGAGCTCTCTGACACTCGCTCTCTCCAATTGGGACGATGTATTCTCGAGTTTGTAAACAAACGATGCAAAGGTAACAAGTGCGTAAATTTTATTAACACATGTTTTAAACGCATGAAATGTATTTGCAGGCAATTCAAATAATAATTTTAAACTTACCAGCGTCATATTTCAAGAAGCGATTAATTATTTATAGGCGATGCTGTAATTTTGTATATTTAAACGTATATTTGGGCAGAAAATGTTTACACTACTTCGCGCCATAATTAACTGTTCGTTGGAAATAATTACTTATGTATAAATATTGAAATATTTGCAATATGTGACACACATTTCTTCAATAACCTCAAACCATACTTGTAATCAAGATGGCGTGCGCCAGAGAGAACGAGAGAATACTGCGTGTGAACAGTTTCGTTCTCTCGCTGTACTCTCGCTCTTTCGCACTCTCGCCAACAAATTGAGACGGCTAGAGATCACTCTCTCTCTCTCTGACGTCAGTATGACATGGTCGAGAGCGAGAGAATGCTGCGTATGAACAGTTTCGTTCTCTCGCCGTACTCTCGCTCTTTCGCACTCTCGCCAACAAATTGAGACGGCTACAGATCATTCTCTCTCTGACGTCAATATGACATGGTCGAGAGCGAGAGCGAGAGAATGCTGCGTGTGAACAGTTTCGTTCTCTCGCCGTACTCTCGCTCTTTCGTACTCTCGCCAACAAATTGAGACGGCTAGAGATCACTCTCTCTCTCTGACGTCAATATGACATGGTCGAGAGAGAGAGAGAGAGCGAGAGCGAGAGAATACTGCGTGTGAACAGTTTCGTTCTCTCGCTGTACTCTCGCTCTTTCGCACTCTCGCCAACAAATTGAGACGGCTAGAGATCTCTCTCTCTCTCTCTCTCTCTCTCTCTCTGACGTCAATATGACATGGTCGAGAGAGAGAGAGCGAGAGCGAGAGAATACTGCGTGTGAACAGTTTCGTTCTCTCGCTGTACTCTCGCTCTTTCGCACTCTCGCCAACAAATTGAGACGGCTAGAGATCACTCTCTCTCTGACGTCAATATGACATGGTCGAGAGCGAGAGCGAGAGAATGCTGCGTGTGAACAGTTTCTTTCTCTCGCTGTACTCTCGCTCTTTCGCACTCTCGCCATCAAATTGAGACGGCTAGAGATCACTCTCTCTCTCTCTCTCTCTCTCTGACGTCAATATGACATGGTCGAGAGCGAGAGCGAGAGAATGCTGCGTGTGAACAGTTTCGTTCTCTCGCTGTACTCTCGTTCTTTCGCACTCTCGCCAACGAATTGAGACGGCTAGAGAGCACTCTCTCTGACGTCAATATGACATGGTCGAGAGAGAGCGAGAGCGAGAGCGAGAGAGCACTCACTGAGTGAATTGAGACACGGCCTTGGTGGAAGGCCGGATTCTTAAATGTGGTAACGCTGCATCGGGGGTTTGCTGCCTGTCGCTTTTTGCCTGCTTTAGACTCTGTAGCGTGTCTAGATGCAGTTTTAACACGTTTATACAAACTACAACAACCAATCAGCGACCGGCAACAGGCCTCCGATGCAGCTTTGACACATTCAAGACTCCGGTCTAAAGACTGTCATGACTAGATGGTTCTCTGATAATTGATGAACACGTATTTCGCACGACGATGCTGTTTCTCATAAAGTACTACTCTTATTCGTAAAACAGAAATATAGAAGTTTGTGTATGACTTTACGTCGTACGTAAGGACTCCAGAGTTTTGCACCACTTTGTTTCAATCAGAGACGAGAGAAAGTACAGATGGAGCATTAGCAGCCTATACTGAAGTCAAGCCAACTTTGTTAATTCAGTTAGTAATATGGCTGAGCGTAATCAGCTGTTCCTGTAAATTTATTGTGAAATGAGGTTATGGTTGATTAACTAGCAGCCGCTTCGTAAACGTTGCTATGGCAACTAGAGATTAGAGAATCACACAGAGGGAGCATAATGTATGTCTTATGGCGAGAGGTATGAGGCCTAAAGGCGGAGGAGCCCATCCGCCATTTTGGTAACTGAAAAATGATGTTAATTACCATAGCAACGTTTATAACACGGCTGTGGGTTGGCCAACCATAACTCGTTTCTCAATAAATCTACAGGAACAGCTGGTTGCACTCCGTCATATTGCAACCTGAATAAACAAAGTCAGCTAGGCCTCAGGCTGCTAATGCTCCATTTGTACTTTCCTGTCATCTCTGATGTAAATAAATAATTTTCAGTCACCGCTATGGCGGATAGTCTCCTCTCCTATCCGTCTCAAGGCCTCACACCTCTTGCCATAAGACGTACGCTATGCTCCATCTGTACGTTTCGCTAATCTCTGGTTTCAATGCGTTACGTGCACACGTTCAGCTCTGCCACGTGGGTATTGGCAGCGAGTCTTTGTGTCGAAGCGTCACTTATTTGAATGTGCCAGTGAGTATTAAGCCAAATACACACTGGCTTCTTTCTTCTACACCAAGGTGATGACGAAAATGTGAACAAGAAAGTTTACACTCCCTTGTATACATACTTCATGAACGTACTGTACACACGGTAGTATTTGCGTACTAGCTTGAATGTGCCTCTACTCCAAATACGGTTACAAATACGAGGTCCTTTTTTATATATATATTTTTTATTTTGTAATTTTTCTTACTACAAAAAATAACAAGGATATTGAATTTGTCATTTTGAATTATAAGAGACGTCAGTTACATACAGGATAGAAACTGAAAAATAAAGCTTTGTGCCTATACGAGGCTTCAATTTGTGTTCTACTCTAAAATAAATACTATTTAGAATATATTTACGTACGTAAACGAGCCACATGAAAATATAAACAAACTACTTGCACGGGAAGGTGCAAGGAAATTAGAACCGTCTCTAAATGATTCTAGCTAGAATGCAAGATCTTGCATGCACGCTACTTGCATACAAGTCGGCCATTCACATGATGCAAGTAGCCTTGAACAAGAAGGTGAACAACTTCTTGTTCAAGTAAGATAACCGCGTGTATTGGGCTTTAGGTTACTCAGACACCACACGTGTGTGAGAAGCTGGTAGCATCCCATGATGCTGACATTTAAAAACATCTAATGCAGTGGCGTGGTGGGTGTGTTGCAAGGTAAGCTGTACTTGGTGACGTCTGTACAGATTCATGTGTTGGCTATCTGCAGTGGCGAGGCACCAGTGTAATGCCACTTCTAATAGGCATCTCTAGGGCCCGGTAGTTTTCGCGAAAAGATTTTTGCATCACCTTGTTTCAGTGCCTTACGTGCGCGCCTGCATCTCTGCTATGTGGTCAGTGATTGGATGCCGTAACACCCAGCGTCTGGAGGTTAAACCCGCAAATCACAGACGTGTTGCATCACAATTATTCATGTACTGATTGGCACAGTCAAATGAATAACGACTCTGCACAAAAACACTCTTGTCAATAGCCATGAAGTTGAGCTGCAGGTGTGCACGTAAGGCACTGAACCAAAGTGGGGCAAAAATCTTTTCGCGATAACTACCCGGCCCTAGGCATCTCGTATTTGTACAGGTGTCGCTAAATACAGCTTACCTTGCAACACAACACATCCACGCCACGCCACTGATCTAATCATTAGGGCCATGTACTTTTTACGAAACGTATTTTGCCCCCACTTTGTTTCAGTTCCTTACGTGCACATCCGCAGCTGTGCTTCATGGTTATTGGTAGCTGTCTATGTGAAGTGACGTCTGTCACTTGACTGAGCCAATCACAGTAAGGTTACTACACCACAAGTCTGTGGTTTGAGAGCCTCAAGACACGTGAGAGTTGAAATATTCAATCCCGGACTATGAGGTAGAACTGCAAATGTGCACGTAAGACATGGGAACAAAGTGCTGTTGAAATATTTTTGCGGAAATCAGGGGTCTCTAAGTCAATAGCTTGAAGTCCCAAACATAATAAGACTACTTCGGCGACATTTTCGTGCTGCGCGCATAAAGGCGATATTATCCTGGGAGACGGGTAAAATTGCTACGTACACTGACCCGTGTGCTAGCCTCCAAGATTGTATACTCAGCCTGACATCTGTTCATTGGCTGCTCTCACACACAGAGGGATATCACGTGATTGTGGCTGCATTTAGTTTCTTCTTTATAATGGGTTCATCGCACACTAGGATGTATCATGCAAGTCGAGAGACAATTGCAGAAGTAACACGAAGTTACACCGGTTTGAATTATAACTTGCACTTAAAGAATATAAAAAAAAATGGTAGAAACTTTCCCTGCCAATTTGCTTCGTAGTAACCACAAAATATTTTTATGCCCACAATATTTTAGTGGTGACAGCAAAATTATTTTGTGGTGACCACAGAAATATATGATAGGGTAATTTTTTTCACGATTTTTTTTCTGGTCTCCAATAGCCGGCTTCTGTAACGTAGTCAGTTACGCGCCGGTCTACGGTGCGAGAGGTCCTAGGTTCGAATACAAGCTCGGGCATGGATGTTGTGTTTACCCTTCACTTCACCTCGTTGTTAAGGCGCCTCCCTAGATAGGTTACGCTTGTGTGTTAGAGGCAGGAGCAGTAAGGTTGCCGTTGACTGGCTTGCAGTACTTCGCTATTATCCTTTTTCCTATGGAACTTCATGCGGTGACCACATTATTTTATTTGTGGCCCGCGCAGTTCAAAGTCTAAGGCTTGTTTCTATAGGCGTGTTTTTTTAATCCGGTTTTTATTCTTCCAGTCTGGAAAACCCATTTTTGGCCATTTTGAGGAGCCAAAATTATGTTTCTAATAAACGTTTTGAATTTTTAAAACTACAGCGACATAGTTTGAAGTGTATGTTCTTTTCGTATGTATGCAAAAATAATGCTCGTTAAATAGTTCCGTAAGAAAATAGAATAGCCATAACTCGCTGCAACGAATGTGAAGGGCAGGTAGGGAGGCTCCTTAAAGAACTGTTCAACCCTCACATCAGGTGATTGACGTGCGTACCAGTACCGCCCTTACTTTTTCCCTTTTTTTTATGCCTCCGGTGAGTATAAAAGCATGAAGCGAGGACTTGTGCCCTCGTACAAGGGCCGGGATGCCACGCAGGCCAATCACCTCAAAGCAGGCGAGGCAGCTCATGTTGCCAGTATCACCGCTGATGTAATTTAATCTCGGTGATTGCGACCGCCAGCTGGCACCTTCATTGTGCGGCTCGGCCTGGGCTAGGCAAGGGGAGGGAGGCGGGCAGAGGTTGAGGGCGAGGTAATACGTAGTGACATTGTCGTGTCACGTGGTTTGCAGCCAGGTATCTCACTGCAGCCCGGAGTCTTGTGCCTGGGTGTGCGGTAGGCCGTCATTTCATGTACACTATCGACGACTGACAATATCTCAACTACATTATGTAGGTATGACGCTTCCAAGCCAGCGTATCTCTCTCTCCCTCTTTCTCTCTCTCTCTCTCTCTCTTTCTTCGGAATGTCCAGAAACACACGCCTGACAGGCACACCACGCGAATCCTGGGCTAAAATGTAGACGGAAATGTTAGCGGCACAAAATGCTGTACGATGACATTTTTACATGCACAATCTGGCAACATTGTACTTAATTAATACTTCACGTGGCAAAAGTGCATATTTTTATATTTGTACGACATAGTGTTAGTTCTACATACATTTCTTATGACTATATTTTCCACTTGTGAAACTTTTTTGGCTCTCATAGTCTTCCCATAGCGGCAGGTCAAAGTCAAAATTTGCAAGTTACGAGAACATGCTAATAACAAATACCAACTGACTTACGCGAATTAAATAATTTTCACTGAAATAAGATAGCATGGGCCATATGCTAAAAGATTTAAAGTCACATAATGCATTCCTTTGAATTTTTTAAAAAATTCTAAAAATAACGATAGTTTTCTTCATAAATGGCCATTAAAAAAAACTGCAAAAGGACTTGGGTGTGAGGTTTTAAATCTTTTAGCAAACGGCCCATACTATTTTATTTCAGTGTAAATTATTTCAATCGCGTAAGTCAGTTGGGTTTTGTTATTAGCATGTTCCCTTAACTTGCAAATTTTTATTTTGACGTGCCGCTATGTAAAGGCTATGAGAGCTAAAAAAGTTTCATAAGTGGAAACTGTACTCACAAGCAATGTCTATATAACTAACACTATTTCGTACAAATATAAAAATATGCACGTTTGCCACGTGAACGCCCTTAATGCGACGACCCGATAGTTTCATTTGTGTAAAGTATAGAGTAACTTTAAAAGAAAGCTTCAATATTTCATCTTTGCAGTTCATTAGTATTTTCCTACGTGCAACATTGTGCAAGAAACCACCTTGAAGCTCTGACCACAAAGTTTGACGGCTTGTCTGTGGCTCCGTAGCTCCCAGACGGATGGACTGATTTTGAATTATTTTCTGTATATGACAGCAAATACTTCAATGCTTTTCAAACAGTATAAATAATAAATAACTTTTGTTTTACATTTGCAATAACTGTAGAAGTATGAAAGTTAAAAAGAGTTACAAATAACAATAACATAAAAAGTAAAATAATAATAATAATAAGCTAACGACACACAAAACAATTCCTTAAAAAGAAGAAAAATGTATATTTAATAGTTTCAAATTGTCATTTATCATTAAATGCGTCGGGGGACCGCTAAGTAAACGAAAGATGTTTTTACAAAATAGTGAAACAGAAACAGAATAGACCAAACAGCAAGACCGGATCCAAAAGATCCAAAAATTAATTTAAATGTAACGTAATTTCTTAAGATTTGGCCTTATCTTTCGAACTGATCACATATGTACACACACGCACATTTTACTGACGTATTTTTTTGTTTTAAGTTTGCTTATTTAAACTACTGATTATGTATACTTAGAGGCCTCCCGGCGCATGTAAGGTTCAAAATTTAAAACTATTATTTTGTACTTTTCAAAAGATCGTTTTATGTGCATTTTTAAAAGTGTTGTAGCCATTTTGAGGAGTCCCAAAAACGTGATCGAGCGAGATGGCGCTGCGGTAACACATTGAACTCGCATTCGGGAGGACCCGGGTTAAATTCCCGGCTCCGGCCATCCTGATTTCGGTTTTTTTCCCCGTATTCGGTCTTGGAGAATGCCGGGACGATTACTTAACAAAGGCCATGGCCGACTCCTCTCCCAGCTCCCGTCATTGTATACCAAGTGTGTCACCATCTCGAACGACCTCGCTGTCGACGAGACACGAAGCCGACTTTCCTTACCCAAAAACGTGTTCACAGAATACGGATACAGTTATCACTTCATGAAGCTTGGCATCTGTTGTTAAAGGAAACCTGCTACTTTCTTCGTATTGTATTCGTTATGTTGCCTGTGTTCACATATATTCCAGTCCCTAGTCATTTCTGTTGTATTTTTTTCTCAATGTATTACTATACGCAAGGGCGACTATAAGGGAAAAGGGGACAGGGTGGGCCTGAACCTCCCTTGACAGATGTTCTACAATTTTTGTTTTTTAATAAAACGTATTGCAAACTATTTGCAATTCGATAAGTTTTGTAATCAACGCGGTTTCATGTGTCGAAATATACCAGTGGCTACAAATTTATCCACAGACTATATCCGTTCCTGTTGACATAAACATATATTATTTTCTTGCCCCCCCCCCCTTTTTTTTTGCGTTCTATAAGATAGGCGCCCTTGAATATACGTACGTTTGATTTTTGTGTCATCTATATGTACCTGTATATAGCAACTGAATTACTTTCCGGACTTTAATTTTTTTGTCAGCTTTCTGTATACAAATGTATTCCGTTCCAGATATTCCTTGTCATATGTTTGTTGACAACTGCTAAAAGGGACTTGTCATTATTATTATATATATTTCTTACAATGTAATATTCCGCGACTCTGCAACATAAAATGGCGCACGCCCATAAAAATCGTTCAGTTTATAATGCATATCCTTGTAGGAATTGTAGAAAGATCACTCATTGAAACGTAGTTCGAATGGCATGTTCTTTAAATAGATGAACACATGTAGGCAGTGTTTGTAGTTTCGCTTTTAAATTAACACCCGTGACGTGCTACTGCATCGTTCATGCGCCAGGCGAGTCGGACATCTCTTAAGGCGGCCGTCTAGGTGAGCGTATTTTGCGCTTTCCAGGTCTGGAACTACGGAAGTTGTAAGGACGACACAACACGCGATTCACGCCTCTCCCTGGCCTCTAACAGCAAGTCAGTGAACTAGCGTGCAGCCTTCTCGCCGATAAGTCGTTCCATGAGTAGAGCCAGTGATTTTTGGTGAAAAGAGTTCTGCAACAGTTTGTTTTAGTACCTTATGTGCTCATATACAGCTCTGCTTCATGATCAGTGATTGACTGTTTATAACTCTCAGCGTCTAGGGTTCTACCCGCACATCAGGGACGTGTGTTATCGCGGTAACATTGTTCTGGTTGGTACAGTCAAATGAGCCAAGTCTCTTCCCTATTATATTCTGCCAATAACCATGAACTAGAGTTGCAGGTGTACACATAAGATATTGAAACTAGTTGTTGCAAAATTCTTTTCACCAAAAATCACTGGCTCTATCTATGAGACACTCACTGCTGACGTAATATTTCAGATGAAGGTTTGTTGTGTCTGGCTAAAATCGTTTTAAAATTATTCTGAACCTAAAAAGACAGCAAAAATACTCATTTTACACCAATTTTCTGCCGTGAGCAAATTGTCTTTATAGATATAGAGTGCGTGGTAGAAAAATAAACGCTGAAAACATGAATTGATTTCTACGCGTTTTTCGAAACCAATATCGATAAAATACACAAACCTAGACCAACTTTATGAGTAAATATTTATCCAAAATTACTAATTCGTTACGCGTGATCTCTTGCGCCGCAGTTAAATGCAAGAGGTCCCGGCGTCAGAGATTGTCCCTCAGAAGTTTGTATCACTGAAAACAATTTTGTTTAAAACGTTGGCTGAAACTATTGTCTAGGATTGCTAGTGTTTAATTTTCGCAGATTGGCTTCTATAAACTTACAGTTATGGATTAATGCTTTTAGCATTGAATTCTGTACCACGCCCTCTTAATGGAAAAACCGGAAATAGTTGTACGGGCGTGTAACATTCTTTGAATAACGTCACTCAGATACGTTGAGTACTTTCCGAACAAACCCGTGGCGGCCAGAGCTCTGCAAACCACTTTGAGGCCTGGACAGCAGGTCACCTTAAGGGTGTTCAAGTGCGATTAAATCGTAATTTTATGTTTCTACGAAATAGTGTTGATTTTATAAACGCTACTTGTGAGTACAGTTTCCTCTTTCAAAACAATTTTAACTCTCGTAGTTTTCTCATAACATTGAGTCAGAGTCAAAATTTGCTCGTTCTTCTGCCATGCAAATAGTGAAAACCAATTGACTTACGTAAGTGAAATAATTCATGGTGAAATAACATGCCACGGGCTACGTAATAAAACAGTTAGAAAATATCCCATTAACAATTTTTATATTGAGAAAAAAAAAAGGTTGAATTTGCGTTTTTTGTACCTTCACGATCTTTTTTAAAAACCCAAAATATTACATTGTGGGTTTTAAAATGTTTTATTGCAGAGCTTATGGGATGTTTGTTCACAGTGAATTATATCATTCAAGTAGACCAGTTAGTTTTCGCTATTTGCATGACAGCGTAACAAGCAAATTTAGACTTTGACGCACCGTTATGAGAAAACTATGAGAGCTAAAACAGTTTTATCAGGGCAAACTGTGCTCACAAGTGTCGTCTACAAAACGAACAATATTTCATAAAAATATAAAATAATTATTTTTTCGCATTTGAACAACCTTAAGAGGAGTCTTCGCCGGTGCTGAATTTCCACATTTGACGCGCGGGAACAGCGTAGCGATAAGAGCCAGTGTTCCACGCTTGACGAGAAGCACATCGCCTCTATTCGCAGCGCGCCAAACTGGCATGAAAAGTTTCCGTTGTAGTCTTTTTACTACGGGACTGTAAGCGGTGACTTTTACATTTTATTTTTGAATAGTATGAAGTAAAGACCAACGCATGCCTCTCGCTTCGCACTAGACGAATTCAGGTAATATTTTCGGAGTTAATGCAGTCTATAAAACCCGCTGTTAGCCATTTTGAGAAGCCCGAAAATAATTTTTGTAACAAGCGTGCTGAATTTAAAAAAAAAATTATAATTGAAGCAAAGTTTCAAGTGTGTGTTATTTTCGTAGGTAAACATAATATGAATAAGTTAAGCGTTTTCGCGTAAATATGTATGCGCGTGACACGCTGCAACGCCGTCCAATAATTATAATGAATAATCTAGTGAAAAATATTCACGCTGAAACTAAATGTAAAGGGACTACTGCTTGACATGTTCTAAAATGTATTTTTAAAAAATTTTGCATTTGAAAAAAATCGATAAAAGTGACCAAAATTCAAAATTTCAGGAAAAATTGTTGTGTAAAATATTTTGAAATGGAATTTTAAATACTTCAAGCAGTAGCCCGTGCCATGTAGTTTCAGTGTGAACTGTTTCATTTCGTTATGTTCATTTGTTTTTTTTGCGGCTTATAAGAACTAAAAACGCGCAAAATTTGACGTTGAAGTGCCATGTCGATAAAACTGCCTGAGCAAATTTTTTTTGTAAGATGGAGATGCACTCCCAAGAAACATCTTCAAACTAACATTATATCATACGAATACGTAAAATTACGCTTATTCCTCACCAGGACGCCCTTAAGGACACCGCCTGCCACGCGCTTCAAGTGTGTTGCAGTTTGTTCGTCAATTCTTTTTTAAGCAACTGTTGCACATATGCCCATTGTGCCATTGTACAAAACGAAAACACACGTCAGACTATGGCAGAATGTCATTGTTAAGATGCTGAGCTCATTAAAAACACGGTTTATAAGCCCTCCAACATGGCTAAAAACTGCCTCTTATGGCTGCCGCACTTCATACGGACTTTCCACCATTACAATTATATGGTCACTGCTTACGAGTTCATAGTAGGCTATATAATGAAATATTGTACAAGGACAATATAGGAAAGTCAGAAGAAAAACAGGCGACATGCTTTTTAATTCCAGTTCATGCCGATATGAGCGCTGTTCCTTTTACATTTTACAGTATCACATTGCACTTAGGATGGTTTTAGTTTTATATATTGTTATTTATAAATTGAAATCTAATCATGATTTTAGGATATAGTTATGCTGTTTTAGTTATTACTTAATATGTTAAAATTTAAAATATGTATAAACAAAATCTGATAATATTAACCTAAGAGAAATTTAGTCTGTAAATGTATAACCACCATAGAAAAATAGGATATTAGAATGTGAATTTTGCTAGTGTTTCCAGTTGACGCCGTTGATAAAATGTCTCGCGCTTCAACAATGCTAAAAAGCTGTACTTTCCCATGTTTTCCTTTGATATAATTCAGCGCTAAAAGTATCAGTTCCGAATAAGTTTCTTGAAGTCAATAATCAGCAATCCTAGACAATAGTTTTTGCCAACTTTCTGAACAAAAATATTTCTCGATTATTATATCTGAAGAACAATCTGTGACGTCGAAATCTCGTACATTTAATTGCGTCTCGAGATATCACGCTTAACAAATGCATCTTTCTGGACAAGTATTTCCTCACAAAGTTGACAAATATGATTAATTATCAAGGATTGCTGTTTTGTAGTTTTTCTACATTGACTTTCAAAAAAAGTGTAGGTCTGAAGGCCTCGCTCTTTTGTTTTGCAGTAGTTTCGAAAATATTATTTTTTAACGCAAATTAATACATAGGTATATCAAAAATTCATCCTGGCAGTTTTAACACTTATATATCATCGTGTATGTCTGAATTTTTCTGTTGCAGTACACCAAACGGGTTTTAAAATTTTTGCTACTGAGTTAGTACATATTTTGTTGTCAAAATAAGCCAAAATGAAGCAAATAATTTTTTGGTAGCAAACGGTACATTATAAAGAAAACGCCGTGGCTGAATTGTGTATCGTATGACTGTACACAGTGTCATTTTTTTTTTCAAAGCATTTGGTTAAAAAATATTCAGGTTATTTGCAATTGTTTGAAATAAAAGAAAGATCAAGGCCTTAATTGAAGAATTCAGCGTTTATTTATCTACCGTACCCTCTTGAGAGGGCGTGGTACATCATTCAACGCTAAACGCGTTAATCTATATCTGCAGGTTTCTTGAAGCCAATTTGCGAAAATTAAACAATAGCAATCCTAGACAATAGTTTTAGCCAACGTTTTAAACAAAATTGTTTTCAGTGTTGCTAACTTCTGAGGCACAATCTCTGACGCCGGAACCTCGTGCATTTAACTGCGGCGCAAGAGATCACGCGTAACGAATTAGTAATTCTGGATAAATGTGTTCTCGTAAAGTTGGCAAATCCCATTATCTAGGATTGTCATTGAGTATTTTATCCATATTGGCGTCGAAAAAAACATATAATTATATTGATGTTTTGAGCGTGTATTTATCTACGACGCACTATTAAAGACTATATTAATATAGCAACGGAAATCTTCCACGCTAGCAGTGCGTGGCTCGTTGTAGAAATGCCGCATTTGATGCTCGCTACAAAGTAGCCCTTATAGCTCCGTCGCTTCTGAGCCTCTAACATGGAGGTAGGCGGCCGCCTTAACGTAGCTGTAAATCTGGCTGTGCCAGACCGGACTCGGCCGTGTTATGGATTCGCAGCAGGTTTAGGCCGGGAGAATGCCACCGGCATCTCGCTCCAACTTCAAATGCCGCTCTGCCTGCGTGACTGTAGCGAAATAATCGAATCACGTTGCGCTGCCGGCATTCTCGAGTTTTTTTTTTTTTTTTTTTTTGCGATACGGGGCACGGCAGTAGGATGTACCGTCAGCTGCTGCGAGTGCTTCATGTTTATTTTATTTAAACTCTACGTTTAGTTAAATCGCTCAGGAACACACTTATTTTTGACCATTTTCTGACGCACAGTTAAAATTTTCGTACGAACTGAGTCGTCTGTTTGACGAGTACCTTCCTAAGTGACTACTTTGACTGCAGGAGTAACAATGAACGACTCTAAATATTTAATTTGCTGTTGTGTGGTGAAAAAAAATATGGCTAATTTATTTGAATGTATCAAACTCAAGGGCGCCGCCTACCTGCGCATTATAGGCTCAGCGAAGACATAAGGTCGACCTTGAAGTGCGCATCAAATGCCACATCGCCTCAACGATCCAAGCGCTGAACTAGCGTGCAAGCTTCCCGCCGAACTGTTTTTACTATGGGACACTAAGCGGTGACCCTATAATTTTATTGGTAGAAAGTCTGTAACTAAGTTCAGTGCAGGTCGCAATCTAAGTTACGCGTACATCCGGTTATTACACTTTGAAGTACGGCAGTCTAAAAAGACCGCTTTTAGCTATGTTACAGGGCTTAAAAACAGTATTTTTATGATTATTGTTTATTAACAATGAGGTTCCGATCTTGTCTGAAGTTGGTTTTCTTTTCGTACGTTGGCACAATGGGCATTCCTGGAATATTTTAGTAGAAAAAAACCTGTTTACGAACTGCACATACTGGAACGCTTTTGAAGCGTGAGGTAGGCGGCTCCGTTAAAGGTCAGATACTTGACTTTGCGTATTTATTTTTTTCTTTAAATGGTCGCAAAACAAATATCTTGAGTAGGTCGTTACTCATTGGTAACCGTGCAGTCAAAGTATCCGCATTTGATGGTATAGAACTTCTACCTATGTAAATTTTCGTGTAAGTGCACCTGTGTGGATTTCTTTGTATGGAATCGGTTATTATTAGAGAATGTGAAATTGTGAAATACTCAAGCCCTGTCTATTCGTTCATTGTTGCTGTTCCATTGAGTAGCAGCTAACAGACAAATGGCCGGGACTTGACTATGCATAGGATATTTTATTCTAACATGCAGGTCATTGAATTTGCGACATTTCACCATCTCTAGTTATCATATTATTTTTACCACTGAGAAAAATCATGAGGCATACATACGAGATTGGTGTGCGCGTAAACAATAAAATAACATGTTTTTTCTATGGTTTTATAAGAGGTGACATTATTTGTGGAAAGTTGATCGCCATTCATGCGCTGCAACGAGGATTTCTGTAGAAGCATTTCTGCGACTGACATCACATCACGTACGTGATGGGTAGGGAAAGGAACTATTTGCAAGTTCAATGACATGCTAGTTAGAATTCATTGTCCTATGCATAGGCCTACTGAAGCCCGGTCTATTCGTTTATTGTCTGTTGATCCAGTGAGTAGCAGCAAGGAAAGGGCTCGCTGTACTTGAATATATGTTTTTAGAGAGAATGGCCGAAATGTGCAGCCATGGTTGTATGTTTTAAATGTTTATATTTTAGGTCAATAAAAGTGAAATATAGACAGTTCGGGATAAATTGAGCATTCAAAAAGGCCCTGCTAAATTACTATTTTCAGCCAATTCGTGTCTTTTCCGCGTGTAACAGCTAACGACGGGAAATGTCTAACCTCTCTGAACACGTCACTTGATGTTTGCACGTGTAAGAAACTGTGCAGTCGGCAGGAACCTACATAATTTGGTAAAAATAAGTTTTGTTAATTTTATTAAATATAAATATGTCGATTTCAGTTTCTATAATTTCAGTATTGTTGTATTTAAATATGAAAACTCACGGAACTATGGCAAGCAAATCGCTGCCACCCATACAACGATTAATGTTAAATTATATGCAGTAATGACTAGTGATTTTTTTTCAATTGTTATATCTTCAGTGCTCACTTTATCCCGAATAACGAATTCAGAAAATATCGACCAATTAGTTTCACTTCTGGGACCCGCGGTGGTGAAGGGGTCAGACTTTATCGCCTCCCATCTGGGCGATCCGGGTTCGATTCTCGGCGGGTTCTGTCCAGGACTTTTCGCATGTTTGAAACGTGGCGGACGTTGCTGTTGGTCAGCGGGTTTTCTCGGGAACGCCCATTTCCGCCGCCCTTGCATTCCATCGCTGCTCCACACTTATCTCACTTCACCCTATCCAGTCTTCAGGCCGGCATGTCTCGCTAGTCATTCACCCTAGCCTTCTCTCATACGCACTGTGACCCTAGAACTGTTACTTTTATCTGTAGTGAATTCCAAAAACTTAAGAGATTTTAATTGACGTCTTTGATGTTTCTATAACCAGCGCGTTCTTAAGGATCCACTATACCCTTGATGTACAAATTCTTGGTTTTCAAGTCGTAATGTTTCTTGCAGAACCATATTTATGTAATAAAATTATGCTATTTAACAGTTTTACTCTAAGTTTGCGTTACTTGTTAAATGCAATTCGTTAAAGTGGAAAAAAAACTTGCTGTACTATTCTTATCAACGTTTACAAATCGAATTGAACGAATAAAGAAAATTAAGCGTAAAAATGTCAAAAAGCATATACATTAAATTGGTTCTACAAGCAAACATTCTTTATTTATACTCTTAAGAAATTTTACGTCGTGAAAACCAAGATATTTTACAACAGAAGTATAGTGGAAACTCAAAATAAATTGTTTCGTTTTCTCCCAATTCATTCAGTTATCTTTCTTAGGGGAATTCCAACTTTTGAAGTATTTTTGGAAGACCATATTAGTGTTTTCACAAAACTAGTTTAATGTGTGGTTTTGTAAATTTAATTTTCATTGAAAATTTGTCGCATCGTGTATATAAAATGTAGCAGTTTTGTAGGAAATTTGTTCCGCTATGAATTAATGAGATTAAATTAAAAAAAAAAAGTTTGAACTTCGCTACAATTTGTTTTGTTGCAAGGATACCATTGTCTTTGTCTGTGTTTTTATTGTTTAACTTAACTTTCCACAGTAACTGTGTTAATTGTGTTATTTCGCTTTCCACTAGGTGCCTGTGTTTCTGTTGTGTCGTATACAACCTATTATACTGTCTTTCCTTTTGTTTTTTCTATTTGTAGTAATTATTTTGTACGTTGTTTCGTACTTTCACCTCTTTCTGACGGCATTCCTTTCGTGAAATAATATGAGCTATTTATGTTTCTTGGTTGGTTGTATGTGTGTTGTGTGCTCGTTTCTATCGATTTAATTTCTTGTCTGGTTGTTCGTTACTCACTGACTGAATTTATTGCGGAATTGCGTACATTTTCATACGTTTGGCAATTCCTAACCAATTTCCGCTTTGATTGTTTTCTTGTTTGTTTGTGTGGATTCTCTGGTTATCTGTGGGACACAATTTGCTGCAATGACGTATTTCCTTAATGCTTCTTTGGTTTGTAACGTGCTTCATTGCAAGACTTGTTTACAAATAACATAAGAGTTTACTCCCGCGCGACTAATGAGGCGAGCTTTCCGCTGTAATCTGCCGGGCGGGCCCTAGATCCCCGCCTGCACCGCACGGAGGATCCAGGTAGCGGCATCTTGGCGCGTGTAATTGCTTAGTCTGCAGCGGGCCGGGGGAAGCCCGTGTAATACACGCCCGACGCCGCCCGCCTCAGAGCGGGTGAATAATGCATGCGGCGCGGTGGCATATTGTGGCTGCCCCTGCGGAGTTATGCTGGCCCGCCACAGTCTCTCTCTGCTCCGCGCCAGGCTGATGTATGGCAACGTTGCTCGGCCGTCCTGTCTGCTGACTTGGCAGCGTCCCTCCGGCCGTCCGTCCATGTCGCTGCCTCCGACGCCAGCCAGCGTCTTCTTTTTGTTATTTTTTTTGCGCCAATCTCGAGGGAAATGCAAAGGGTTGCGTTTCGAAAGAAAGAAGCTGACATAGCCGAGGCTCGCACAGACAAATTCCATATGTATTTAAATAACCGTCCCAAAAAAAACAGTGCTTGGAAATAAAAACCGTAAATTCAGATCAATGCGTAAAAAATAATAAAAATATAAACATTTTTAGATAACATAAATCGTAGTATGGTGTACATATAAACGTATACAAGATACAACTACAGTTCTCTATTATCAGAACCCCCCCCCTCCTCCCCAACGTTTTGAACGTGCATAAGTTAATTTAGTTACTTGATGAAAAGTTCTGTGTTAGTAAAAATAGTAGGCCCTACTGAAGTACTATATGATACTTATTTAATTAGAGTTTCGTCTTTTAATTTCTTCAAGTAGGTTTTTTTTTTACGCCTTAGTGGCAAATGAGATACAGATAAAGTTCATTCGGTATATGATGTATACATATTACTTTTATTTACTGATAAGAGTGTTTATTCTCAATTGACGATATGGGCGTGTGTACCAAGTAACATATCGCACTGTCAAAGCAATACAGCCACAAGTCAGAATTTGCTATTTGTAAGGACAGCAATATAAAATTGGATACAGTTTAAAAGATTTTGCATGTACTATTTATTTTAACTGTGGACGGCCTAAATTAAAACAAAATGAGTCTCTCACAAGAAAAAACGTTAACAATACCAGAGCCATTTTTGAACTAGTTGTCATGTTTTTACACAACGAGGGATATTTTAACCCTTGGATATATCAAGTAATTCTTATTAAACTACAAATATTCCAGGAATAATTATGATACTTTTATATTTATAAGATTGAAACATCCTTTTTCTAGTGATGACCGTAACTCATTTTCCAAAATTTCAGAGTTATGGCCGTATTACTTTGACAGTGCGGTATGTTTGGTTACAATCTGCTTTACATTCGTTGGCATCCAATTTGTAGATAAACGGTTTTTTTTTCTTTTTTGCTTTGAATTCTGCCAGTTGTTCTGTTTTGTATTACTTCACTATTGATTATTGGTAGGTATACAATTAACTTTTTCCGGTGCTAGCTGAAAACACAAGTTCAAAGGTTTTAGAAGCCAGTTTGCCATAACAAAAAATTGAGAAATTGAAGTACGTAGCAAATTCTCTAAATAGTATAAAAGTGGATGGTCGTCTTAATAACTGTGCTCTATTCCATTACTAATTTGTTTAATGTAATAGAATACTATTTGAATTTGCTATTAACTTAATTAATTCGCGTGTTTATTCTCCTCACATCTCGTATCATTTTATTATATAAGATTCTTACATGCATATATACATACATGTTCGTATTTTTCATCGTCTTTGTAGTCTGGCAATATTCTTTACTTTTCTCTGTCTTTAGTTGTAGCCTATGTAAATTTCCTAATTATTGTGGAACTTTGCAGCATTTTATTAGTTATTACAGCATCCATATTAGTAACAATGACCAACTTTTTCTCATACGTGCTGTTAAAATTAATTTGATTAACTGGAATTATATTAATTCGATGACCTGAACTAACTATTTTTGTATTGTGATTAAAGTGTAGCGGTTTTACTCTAAATAAAGTTTGTTAGTAACTTTGCAATTTGAGGATTTCCTTCTGTCTATAGAGTAGTAATTTTAAATACTGATAAAAGATTTTAATTAGAATTATTTTTTTTGTCTGTGCGAGTTTTCGCATTCTAAATCTCTTGACTGTGGGAGCACATTTTAAAATAAATAAAACACTAATATTCCTGAGATCCAAATGTGTTACGTTTCTTTGAAAGTTTATTTTATAATTAAATTAATACTGTTGTGCAATTATTCGTGTTATTTTAAATAATATGGTAATGTGCTAGGAATTTAATGTTAACACAGCCGCTCACTAATGTATCTCGCAGTCACACGGTGTACTAAATGCAACAGCAAACACATATATTGTGCGTGCATTTATAAACATTGTCAACAGCTTGCTGTATCGTGTTTACGTTAGTGAGTTTCCCAGCAGTTTCATTAACGACAACGTAAGCTACTTACGACTTACAGGTGACAAGATTTATCTAGTCATCGCATTAATAATGTTGAGGTCCTAGTTTTCTTACTTGAACAAAGCAAATACCTCAAAGCGAAAGAGCTGGTAATGTCAACAACTTGTTCGCGTACTTCACTGTTAATAACATGAATATCAACGTTGTTTCTCGGCTTCCCCTTCTCTGTACTTTGTGTACACCGAGCTAAGTAATTAGTCTGCGGAGACATCGACCGTCGAGACTGTTAAGCCAACTAGACGACGTGTGTCAAGCGAAGGTAAACGAGCATGCAGAACTGAGAGCCTTCCAGTTATTCTGTGTTTTCTACGGGGGAGCTAGGTGTGGTTTATGTAAATATTACTTCTCTTTTGTACACTGCAAAAATTTTTGGATTAAAAATATATGTTTGAAAAACAGTTGCTTAAGAAATTATTTGCAACATTATAGACTATAGTCATTGTTATGGTGAAAAAACCGCATAGTGTATGTATGTATGTATGCATGCATGCTTGTATGTATGTACGTATGTATGTGTGTATACATGCATGTATGTACGTGTGTATGTATGTATGTTATGTGTGTATGTATGTGTATGTATGTATGTGTGTATGTATGTTATGTGTGTGTATGTATGTGTATGTATGTATGTGTGTATGTATGTATGTATGTACGCACGCATGTATGTATGTACATACGTATGTATGCATACATGTATGCATGCACGCACGCATGTATGTATGTATATATGTACGTAGGGCCTACGTATGTGTGTATGTATGTATGCATTCATGCATGAACGCATATATGTATGAATGCATGCACGCACGTACGTATGTATATATGTATGTAACGGCATTAATAGGGGAATGAAAAGTTTAGTAAATACATTTTACCACAATATAGATTTCGAACACATGTAAATGTCTACAACATGTTCAGTTAGATCATACCGAGTGAGGTAGCGCAACGGTAACACGCTGGATTCACATTCGGGGGATCCGGGTTCGAACCCTGGCACCGGACATTTTGATCTTGGCTTTACATGGTTCCCCAAAGTCACTCCAGATCACGGCTGTAGAAGAACAGGTCTGGATACTCGCCTGGATATTTGACCCCCTTGTTGTTTGGCTATAGTTCACCAAGTTACCGAGAATATTGTGATGATGTTATGGCGGTCGGACTAAACTCCGCCCACTTTCTTTCCGCTAAGATAAACAATTTACAAAAACGTATTTTTTTTATCAATTTATGAAATACTTTCTTCGCTCACAAATCTAAGAAAAGGCTCCAGCAATCTTTATTTACTTTACAAATTCAACAATGGAAAAAAGTGGACGGAGTTTGAGTCCGACCGCCCGGAAAACAGCGCCAAAAAGTACAACATTATCGGTAACTTGACGAACTACAGCTAAACAACAAGGGGGTCAAGCAAAATACATTGTTAGATAGGCGAGTGTCCAGACCTGTTCTTCTACGACCGTGGTCCAGACTAATGTTGGAGTGGTTGCTTAACAAAGGTCATAGCCGACTCCTCTCCCAGCTCCTGTCATTGTACTAAGTTGTGTGTTACCATCTCTAATGACCTCGTTGTTCACTAGACGTAAAGCCAACTTACCTTCAGCTAGATCACAGATAAGCAGATACACCTACGCGAACTCTGAATTGAACTAAAACTAGGACCGAATCCCGTAAAATCAGTTATCTAGCAGCCAATGTACAAGTAGCGAAAGCTCAAGTCTTTTTACGACATCCGAGACTAACAATCATTGGACTCGCAGAATGTCCTGTCTCTAGGCTGTGGGCACTGTGTCTCGACTCCAGTGCAAGTTGTGTGTCTGTTGAAGGAACAGTATGTTGCAGACTGTCTTGACTGTCACCGTAGCTAAGTTTCACTTCCCGCACCGTGACAGACGTCTTCAAGGTCTTGACAGCAGATCATGATTGAAAGTACGGACCCCAGATTTCCGGGAAAATATGTCTGCAGTACTTCGTGTCAATGTCCTATGTGCACGTCTGCATCTTTGCTTTGCGGTTATTGGCAGCGTGGCTTTGTGTGGAAGCGACACTTATTTGATCGAGCCTTTCAGATCAAGGTTACTGCGACACCACATATCAATGGTTACCAGGTAGAATCCGACGACTCGGAGAGTTAAAAACATCCTATCATTCTCCACGTAGCAGAACTGCAGGTGTGCGTGTTAGGTAATCAAACAAAGTGATGCAATATTGTTTTCGCGAAAATCAAGGTCCCTAATCAAAAGGTGTGCTACGTTTGGAAATATAACTAAAGCGGATTTACATATATATATATATATATATATATATATATATATATATATAGACTATATATATAAATCTATGTATGTATGTTCCCTGTGGGCTCCAAAACAGCTGGAGAGATTTTGATGACATTTTCAGGCAATCATCAGATTAGCATAGCGTGTGATCCTGTGAATGTTTGTAGTGATCAGGTGAACAGAATTTTTTTGGTCAATATTTTGTGTTATATTTTCCCTACAAATGTAGACTTCAATTCTTGACTATAGATAATCAGTACAACCCGGGCGAATAATTTGAAACTTGTGATGCATCATATACGCTTCAGAAAAGTTCATGAACGAGCAAAGGAAATCACAGTCATTCCTGGAAGGAGAGTCAGTTATATATGTTTGAAGTTCATCAACATTTATATTTTTACGACGGTAAATATAAAGATAAGAATATACATTGAATACACAGTTCATCTTGACATATTCTCACTACGGTCAGAATATCAAGTGTAAAACATGCATAAGGAGAAATGTAAATATAACTATGCGCGAAGGAGCAGAGGGAAATAAGCCGGCCAGAGTGGACACGTGTTTCAATCTTCTGATAGATGGCGATCCTCGCAGACTGATGTACATACGTTCTGCTTGAAGATTCATACAGATCAGCCGACACATGAAAATACGGGGGAAGTGAATGTGAACATCTGCACAAATATATTGATACGAGTGACTTATGGCGCAGGCATCCAAGGAGACTCTGCCGTCTAGAAATATTGGATGTAAGAAAGTCACGATAGTTTTTTTTTTTTTTTTTGCAACTTGTTTCATCCGGTACCTGTCAATAAAATGACCTATAAAAATAATGGCGTTGCTATGAGGAAAACATTTTACTGCAAAAGAAGTAAAATAATATAATAGAATAAACAGCCTACATGTCGACGTAATGTGTTTATTATTACCAAAAAAATTATTTACAACGCTATCACATTTATTAACAAAAAATTTTTTTACTTCGAAAATCATTTTTGTATTCATGTAAAGTATTTACTGAATGAACACAATCTGGTAGAATTAACATAAACATAAACCATCTGACCTGTTACATGTTTTAAAATGTATGTACCATAAGACAAATATTTTAGTTTGGCTATTGGCTGGTTTGAAATGTACGCTAGTCGAATACAAAGTAAAAATCTTTTACTACACACGCATTAATAAGGCTAATTCGGTTTTCCTTGTATATGTTTGGCCAGTTTTTAATTGTTTATTAGATGCTTTAAGAAGGGAGTTATATAGTTTTTATAAAAATCATTTAGTTATATTTTCGACTTTGTTTAAAGTCAGGTTTCAGAGAGAGTAATATAACGCAAATAATATAGATACACTTGTCTTCTAGTAAACTTAAAGTAGACCTGGTTTTAATTCAGTTCATGAAATCTACGAGTTTGTTTCGTAATTACACTTTGAAGTCATATTGACACTGCGATACCGCCACAGTGTAAACACATTCTGTACTTGTCCAATATTCGGAAACTAATTTTAAATGTTGTTTTCCAAACAAATGATTAATATAAAATTGGCAGTAAACTGAAAACTGCTCAGAAATTACAAACACAGCAACATTAATGAATATTTACTAAACATTTGTATTTGCAGCTCATTTCTTGTAATTTTTGTAATATGAATAAAAATTGTTTTGGAAACCAAGTCATCTTTTTTAAAAATATCAAAAACTAGTAAACGAAACATGACAAGACGTTGAAGAAATTTACTTTGCTTTACATGGAACATTCGGCCGTAAAAATTAATTTAATGTGTTCACTTAAGCATTTTGTATATTTTAACTACTTAAAACATTGCAATGTTCTTGTTATATCTGAACAAAAATGTGTAAGACTTGTGTTACAAACGTTTGCTTCCTTACGTATACAAACTTCAGTGTAGGTAGTTAATATTCATGTCAGTTGTCAGCTCTTCTATATACGCTGCCAGTGATGTTAATACTCAGTACATACAGTTCCTTTGAGTGAGAGCAGTTAGAAATCCTTCCCCAAAATGCTTACGATTTTTCTTAAGATGTAGCCACAGCATTGTATTTGCAGGAAATAATTCCCGTGAGCGAGAGAAATAGTTTACTTTACCATCGTCAGTAACTGAACTATTCGGTAGAACATTTGTCGTAGCTTTAAAGAAAACTAATTAAATTACATAGTTCGAGGAGAAATATAACAGTAAACAAACATTTTACGTTGGAATACTTGTGAAAAGCTTGGTACAAATCTTGGAACTACTTTTACGTAATTATGAATTTTGCTCTCGTACATCATAAGATTATATAAGCTAGTTTTGAGATTCGCAAAATGTTAGCACTATCGTACGAACTTTTTCTGTTAAAGAGGTGAAATAGAATGTAGTGACGGTAATGCAGACTTGCCATTCAAAACGGTGTATTTAAATTAAAAGGATCGTGACTCATGTCAAACAAACGAATCTGTCTCAACATTGTGTATTTCACGCGAACAACGAAGCGTGAAGTGTCAAAAATGCACTATTGCAGACGATTCGTAATAAGAGCATTAAATGTGTCCAAAGGCATTCACAAACGCTAGTATAGCTTGTAGGGTGAAAAAAAGCACCCTACAGTAAATTGTTTGTAAAATGGTAAAATAGAATGACGTGAGTTGTGACCTATAATAATGCAAATCTGTCGTTCACAATGGTTAGAGTTGGTGGGAAACCGTAAAAAGTTCTTATGGCAGCATACCCTTGGAAACGTTGTAGTCTTTTTACAATATACATGATTCGATAATAATTGTCCAACACGACATGGCTGTCTACAGGCCAATCAATCACTGGTGTCCGATTTTACTAGCAAAACTCTCATTGGTTCTGTCATATAGCCTAAGAGTAACAGTTTCACGTATACATACGACAGCCAATAGCATAAACAAAGCTTCTGACATGCTGAACGTACTTTGAAACCTAGCATCTAGTCTTTCCGAGATAAACCACAGTCTGTAAAAATTGTGTATTTAGATTAAAAGACTTTTTTAGTCATACGTACCGTCAACTGGGGATACTTGGGACTGAAGGAAAACTTGGAACATTTTTTTCATTAATTTTTATTTCGTACATTGCAGTCTTAAATGAAGAAATAATGCTGACAATTCAAGTAAGATATATCCGATAATGGTTCCTTGTGTTTCTTCTTACTCTTTCAGTTGCTGTGTGTAAAATAAAAATTCCAGAAAAAATGTCCCGAGTTTTCCTGCAGTCCCAAGTAACCCCAGTTGACGGTACTTGTTACCAGTAAGGTTTGAAAATATCCGTCTCGAATTGCGAAGAATTTTGATTTAGGCGCAACGCTAGCGTGACACTAGGCTCTATATCACAGAGAGTGAACATTCGTGCTCAGTCTCGAGGAGGAAAGTTTCAAGATGAAGTACGTGGATACACTTGGCTGTCGAACGCAGAAGATATAGACTGTTGTCGACCGTAAATTCAGCGAACCATGTTGGAAACATTTCACGAGAGAAGTCCGCATCACACATGTATAGGTTCATAGCAGTATAAGATATATGATGTAGTTTTTAACTACCGTAGTAGTGTATTGGGAATGGACAATTTCTGGAGATCAATGACCTGCACGTTATAATCCACTGTCCTATGTTTACTCTAGCCACGATCATTATTACGGGCTGGTAGTTTTCGCAAAATCATTTTTGCAACACTTTGTTGCGTGCACGTCTGCAGCTTTGCTTCGTGGTTATTGGCAGCGTATCTTTGTTTAGAGGCGTCACTTATTTGACTGTGCCAATCAGAACTTGTTAACTCCAGAAGTTTGTGATTAGTGGGCAGAACCCCAAGACTCTGGGACTTTAAACCAACCAATGAGTAGGGGCAGGAAAATTTTACGGTTTCAATGAACCGCGAGCTAGAAACTCAAGCCCCGTATATTCGTTTATTGTCTGATGTTCCAGTGAGTAGCAGCTAGTGGACACATGGTTGGGGCTTGAGTATGCACAGAATAGTTGATTCCAGTGTCGGCTCGTAGGTTGTTGCCAGGGTGGGCACACGTTGCAGAGAACTGTGCAGGGTTTAATGCGCTAGTTGACACTACATCCACTGACAAGCTGGTATGTAGGTGCCGCTTATTACTGACTGCTCACAACACAATAAGAAGCCAGTATATAGTTCATGGTCATTGATATACGGCGGCGCGTGCACACAGGAGTATACAGTTATCGGAAACCTGTTCCCTGCCTGCCAACAATCCTCGAGCCGCCACTGGTTGATTCTGACATGCAGGTCACTGAATTCGTGAAATGGCCCTGTCCCTACCAATGAGTGGCCACAAGCATAGAGGCATTGAAACAAGTCACTGCAAATATGTATCTTTTCGCGAAAATTGCCGGTCTCTATTCATCAGCTGGTACTCACTGCAACAGCAGACATTGACCAGAAAGACGGGCCACAGAATATTTGGAAATACAGAAGTGAAGTAGCCAGGAGGACAACAAAGTCACGCACGCCAACAAAATGGCTTCGCTGGCCAGCAACATGGTGGAAACGCCTACCTCCAATCAGCGTAAGGTTTCTGTCCTGCTACAGACCGTTCACGATAAAGTGAGCACTGCATAAGGTTTTCTTTCAGCAGTTTCGCACTTATCTTTACTATTTTTAATATGAAAACTTCCACGTAACTAGAAACCAGTGCAATCATTTCAACACTCCCAAAAGTTAAAAACATATTTTTAATTAATTACAAGTTCTGCTGAATGCTCAGTTTATAGTGAACAGCCAGGCCAATAGGAAACCTGCAGTAACAAGTATAAACATACACGGGGCTGGTATCAACAGCCTCGGGCAGCCAATTAGCGGCGAAATTCACCCTATCAAATGAGCCGCCACGTAATTTCATGTCAGCGTATAATTTTAGTCTGTGGACGGTATTTGAGTACACATACGACACTAACATGCAGGTAATTGAACCCGAGAAATTTCCCTTTCACTACTGATATCCGATTCTTTCGTTGTTGTCCAGTATTCGGAATCTGTTATCACTTTTATTAGTTCAAGTAGGGACCATTACATGCAGGTTCTGATAAAACGGGCGTATAAGAAGCACGCCAGGAGATTCTTGTGCGAAATTGAAGACAAAGATATCAGTATCAAAATGTCGTACAGTAAAATTTTAAAATTTTGCATGCACAATGAGGTTATTGACAGCTGTGTTGATACGTCTCTAAGTAATAGGATCCTCTCATAGTGTAATGCAAATTATCAATGTAACGAACACAATTGATTAACTTAATTTTTTTTTTACCAGAGGCATCATAACGAACTTTTTCGTGTTGCTGTTGGTTAACGGACAGGTGACTGCCAAAATGGGACGCCCAAAACGACGGCTTCACTTAGCTCCTGTACATTGCCATAAGCAAGGTCACCCCCTGGGTAAGGCCTTGAACTTTTACTGAAAATAATTTTGCCCCAGTTTATGTCAGTGCCTTACATGCATATCTGCAGTCGTGATTCATAGTGAGTGATTGGATGTTTTAACTCTCGCGAGTCTTGTGGTTCTGATCGCAAAGCATAGACGTGTGGTCACAGAATATTCAGGAATACAGATGTGAAATAGCCGATAGGACAGCGAACTCAGCCACACACGCCTGCGAAATGGCTTTCCTGGCCAGCAACTTGGCGGATAAGCCTACGGCCAATCAGCGTAAGGCAGCTGCCCTTCTAACCGGCAGCCAGGCCAACAGGAAACCTGCAGTAACATGCAGTAGCCAAACATACACGGGGCTTGTATTAACAAACTCGGGCAGCTATTAAGCGGTGAAGTTCACCCGTATCAAAGGAACCGCCACGTCATTTCACCTCTGTATTACTACATATTCTGTGGTCATGTGTTGCAGCAACCTTATTCTGATGAGCACAGTCAAATTAGAGACGTCACTTCACAAAACATTCGCTGTCAATAATCACGAAGCAGAGCGGGATATGTGCACTGAAACAAACTGGGGCGAAGTTATTTTCGTGAAAATTCCGTGGCCCTGAATATCGGAAACGATGACAATACATTTTAACCCAGAAAACATTCAAATTTTCCCACAGTAAATCACTCTTCCAAGGTATAGTTGTCGTGTGTATCGACAAATGGGGTAGTTTATTAATTTATGTAATTATTGTTGTGCATGTTGGTACGAGGATGGATAGAACAAGAGAGAAATAGAGAGTATTGTCCGCCTGTAAGGACATGGGTCATGCCCCCACCAGGGTAGCCATGTTTCACCCAGCACCTTGTGTTGCACACGAGCCTAACATAAGGGCCGTGCAGTAAGTTTCAGTGTGGCATATATAGGGGCGCACGAGCATCACTTAAGAAGTCTTCCCGACAATAGCCTTCTAGGGGAATCGTGGTAAGACATCCCACTGGCCACTAAAGGGTGCAGCTGTTGAGGGATTTCCTGTTAACGGTCCCGTGCGGAGGTGTGAGATTCGTGACGTGGTTCAACAACACGATTGTAGTCAGAAGTCTGCTCGTGGCCCAGTGTTGGGTGTATCCATATGTCTGTAACTCATGTGTTCAGCTCGAATCAACTGACTAAGACTGTGTAAATCGAAGTTGAAATAAAGTCTGTGTGTAACCGAATCGCTAGTCTCAGTGTGTATCAACACTTGATTGCCAATTCGAACCCTGATCGCAGAAACTTTGCTACTCCTCGCATCCCTGCCGCTCGGGATAGGACACAGTCCATCTGGTAGAATTATTGTTTTTTATTCCACAGTTGTTTGGGCATACGTGTATTCGACTGTTTGCACGAAAACATCGAGGTTTCCCTCCTCCACATGCGTTTCTTCGCAACCACAACATGTGAACTGCCATACTGCCCAGTATGAAGGATGTCTATATACGGGTGTACAGTAAGTACGCCGGGTGAATCCTAGGCTAATTGGAGACGAAATTGTTAGTGGCAGGATGTTGTACGACGACATTTTACAATGCAGAATGTGGCAACACTGCGCTACTCCACCAGTGTAATGTTTTCGTTCTCTAGTGGAACTTAACACTCAATATAAGGGGGGAAACTCAATCAAGATCATGCAGGAATTCAATGACAATCAACTATTTATTAATATATTTTACAATGTATCCAGAGGCAATTAAGTTACTTTAAACAATTAATAATTTATTTCAATATCAATGACTATCGATCCCTACAACAATTGCTATAGGAAGAGTTTAAAGGAAATCCCCGAAGAAGAAGTGTATTCACTTACCACTGAATTAACTTGTTAAGCTCGGTGCACGATTTCGGAACCTAGGAGAACCGGCGCCCACACTGGCCCCTCTTAACACCTTGCCGCCTGTGTCGTCGTCGACGACCACGCCCCTCGCAGCTTGGCCCCTCGGCTCGGAGGACCGTCGTCTTCAGGTGGCGTCGTTTACCGGAATCCCCCCTCTGCTCGGGCGACCTCACTTATATATTAGGCGACGCCCTGACGTCACTCGCTGTGCCCACAGCGGCATGGCTAGCTCAGCCATCGTACTTGTGTTAGACCCAGGGGATATTGCATGGGTCATAACAACTTGTCATCTCCCTCTTGCGCTCCACGTATATCTCACATATCGTACTATTATTATGAACATCATATGACAGGTGCAGGTTCAAATTCCGAGCAGCCCAAATATGATCCTGATGCTACGTTTTTTTTTGACGTGACTCATGGCCGTCTTTAGTAGAAGGCCGGAGTCTTGAATATGGCAACGCTGCATCGGAGACCTACTGCCGGTCGCTCATTGGTAGCCCTAGTCTGTGTAGACGTGTACATGTCATTAAATCTGCATCTAGACCACGGCCGTAGAAGAACAGGTCTTGACACTCGCCTGGAAACTTGACCCCCTTGTTGTTTGGCTGTAGTACACCAAGTTACTTAAAATATTGTGTTTTATTGGCGCCTACTTCCTTTCCACTAAGATAAACCATTTACCGAAACGTATTTTTGTCAACTTATAAAATAGTTCCTTCGCTCACAAATTTAAGAAAAGGCTCCAGTAATCTTAATTTAGTTTATAAATTTAACAATGGAAAAATGTGGGCGGAGTTTGAGTCCGACCGCCCTAACTGAATCGCCAATAAAACACAATATTCTCGGTAACTTGACGAACTACAACCAAACAACAAGGGGGTCAAGCAAAATACATTGGTAGATAGGCGAGTATCCAGACTTGTTCTTTAACGACTGTGCTCAAGACACATTACAGAGGAGACTAGGGCAGTCAAGAAGTGACAGGCAGCAGGCCCCCGATGCAGCGTTGCCACATTCAAGACTCCGGCCTTCTTCTAAAGACCTGAACATTGGGCGCAAGAGGGGACTTTCTCCGTGCTGTGTTGCAACATTTCGCACGTATAATGTCATCCTATAAAATTTTGCCATTAACATTCCCTTCTACTATTAATCTAGGATTCGCGTGGTGTGGTTAACATGGTGCGGTTTCTGGACACTCAGTATAAGTAAATAAAAAAGTTCAAACGGTTGTATTTAGAACTAACTATAATTCTTACGTGTGTCGAAAACTGTAGCTGCCGCTGACAGTGTAAGGTTGGCACAGCTCGGGTGTTCGAATTTGTGCTAAAAGCCAGTATGTTGTTAGGATACACTGAAAAAAAGTTTTAAGTTACTAATATTTTCTCCAATGACGCCCTAACAACAACTCGTTCGTTTACTTGGTTCCTTCCAAGAGGAAGGAAAACTTGAAAATTTAATACATGGGAAACAACGTAATAAACTTAAGGCGGAAAAACAATAAAAGTGGTGGGCCAGATATGTTACAATTGTTTCCTCTGGAAGTTTATGTGGAATCTCCTTTTGCCCTAAAAATTTTACAGCAGTGCACGTTCAGACCGGCGCCACATCGGATTTCATAAACTTTTTTCCCCTCTGCTTGAATCATTTAGCAGAAGAGTGAAAATAGGCGCGATATTCCGGATTGTATTCCTTCCCACGCTTCTTCCTTCTCGGCTGTGGCTTCTTCCAACAACACTTGGCCTCTACCTCGGCCCTGAATGGTCGCCTCTGCAGTAACTGGAATCCAATATCGGCACTTCCCCCGGCTGGAAATACGCTTCCGCGAAGCAGCGAGACTGGTTTCCGATAGAGGCGGCCGTGACGTCACAGTGTTTACATCTGCGTCGACCCCGGCGATCGGTTACAGCCCGTTTCTCCCTCCTTCCTGTTCCACAGTCTTCCTCGGAGGTGGTCGTCTGCTCAGGCCGTCGAACTGCCTGCTAAGGGCCGATTGTACTGTCATAATGAGTCAAATATAAGGCCTCTGAGTGAAACGTGAGAAATTTTCATCGCAGAGACGAAAAGTGAGGGGACCGCGTCATTCGTCTCCCACCAAGGCGATCCGGGTTCGATTCCCGACGGGGTCGGTCCCCGGATTTTCTCATGTGGGAATCGCGCCGGACGATGCCGTTGGTCGGCGGGTTTTCTCGGGGATCTCCCGTTTCCCCCGTCCCTTCATTCCGACGCTGCTCCACACTCACATAATGTCATCCCTCACCAACTCTGAAGACCTCGATGTTAAGCTCTGACCAAAATATCTCACTCACGAAGAGTGAGTGAATTCTATGGGAAAACTGAGAAATTCAGAAGGTGTCCTCAAACCTTCCTTAATATCAAATCGCCATTTTGTAAGTTTTGTGCATTATAAATAGAAATTGACATACATATTAGCTACATTCGCATGTCGAGAAATTATTTTTCTCGCGAATATTGCGGTAACACTCCACCTCAACCGAGATATCTCAATTTCCTGACTGTGCAATGCAAACAAAAAATTCTCAGATTTCACCCAAGTTCTCCTTAGTTTCACCTTTACCAATATTTTCCTCTCATGACTCTGCAAACAACCCCAAACATTCAGCAGGTTACCGTCCTGACACGGTCAGGATGGATGATTATTCGGGTTTCCTTCCATTCTATAAGGGCCTTTACACAATTGAAAACTTCAGCATTTGACTTTATGATAGCTTTCAATACATGGCTTGTTATGGAGTCATACACAATGGCGTCGCCAAAACTAAAGTTAAGCAGCCTTGACTTTACGTATCCGATAGCCTGAAAACCTAAAGTCAAAGTCAAGATGGCCGTTCGTGAAGAACTAGCTGATTACGTATGTTTGAGCGAGAAATGTTTATTTATGAGTATCGTTTTGTTCTCCATTATTGGGATTTCGTAAAAAAAACAGGTTTGTCTTAAATGTACTCAAAAAACCTGGTAAATAGCGTTGGAAAAGTATTAGTAAATGAATTTCAAAGTTGCGTCGGTATATTTTTAAAAAATATTATAATAAATGAAATTCGTATTAATAATTTGGCTTATTTTTGGAATATTTCCGTGATATTTTTATGTAAAATTTATAGTGATTATTTTATAGTATTTCCATTAAAAAAACAGATTTTCAATCGTTTTCCGACTGTCATTACTTTAAATGTAGGTTTTTTCTGTTTATTAATGAAATACATAAAGTAACATAAACGTAAAGTCAAATGTTAAAGTATGCAATTGTATGTAGGTAGGGCCCGGTAGTTTTCGCGAAAAGATTTTTGCCCCACTTTGTTTCAGTATCTTACGTGTACACCTGCAGTTCAACGTCATGATTTTTGGTAGAGTGTTTTTGTGCAGAGTTATTATTCATTTGACTGTGCCAATGAGTGCATGGTTAAGGGCGCCGTCTACCCGCGCGTGAGAGGCTCAAAAGCGACGGAGCAGTAAGGTCGACCTTGAAGCGCGCATCTAATGCCGCGTCGCCTCAACGAGCCAAGCACTAAACTAGCGTGCAAGGTTCACGCCGAACTGTTTTTACTATGGGACTTTAAGCGGTGACCATATAATTTTATCTTACGCGACGAAAGGGAAAGAGTCGCTCTACAGGTCTATAATATTCAGAATATCGTGAAAATGATTACTCTTACATAAAAATCAGCGTCAAAAGTCCTGATTCGGCCACTTTCACACTCAAAAAAATACTTGTTAGGGACGATAACAGTTACTGGCAATATTATATACCTGTACTAAGATCCTTAAATGCTTTTCGTTGCCTAACCGCGTGATAACATGTTGAATGGTTTTCGAATGAAATCAGGATTGTTAAAGGTCTGCGCGCCTCTTCACGATTGTAGTAGACGGCGCCCTTAACTGTGACATATCATGTCTGTGATTTGCTGGTTTAACCTTCACACGCTGGGTGTTACAGCATCCAATCACTGACCACAAAGCAGAGATGCAGGTGCGCACCTAAGGCACTGCAACAAAGTGCTGCAAAAATCTTTTCGCGAAAACTACCGGGCCCTATGTATAGGTCTTAACCTCGACCTTCCCACACACAAATGTAGGCTACCGCCAGGCACCCTTCCTAACATTTCCGTCGCTCGCCGTAGACAACTTGTCGATACACCGTCGCCACTTCCTGGCCCCTCACCGTCTTGCCGTCCGTCGTTGTGTCTATGCCGGTGTTGTCACCCCTCGCACACGCTAAACTGCAAACTATAGTCACCGGCTCTCCCACTGTCCAGAAACAAGCGCATAAATAATCACACAACGCGAATCCTGCGCTGAATTGGTGGCGAAAATGTGTTGTACGATGACATTTTACATGCACGATGTGGCAACATAGCATTGCAGTTAGGCCCCCTTTGCGCTCCACAGATTTTTTAATTTATCTTACTAATGCTGTTCTGGCCCATACCTTGGTTCTGGCCTGCATAATATGGGTGAGGGTTTCATCCCAAGCGGTCCAAACATGATTTTGCGTTTACTCGACGCACTGCAACATACATTAAATAATACCTGGAAGATGGGATTTTCTTTGTGCAGTGTTGCCACATTGTGCACGTACATACAACATTTTTAGTCTCCAGTTCAGCCGAGGATTCAAGTGGTGTGCTTATAATACGGTTATTTCTGGACAGACTGTATTTAATGTTGCCGCCAATCACCCCAGTCACTGGCGCTCACACGGAGATTACTTGCTTTGTATCTTCGACTTTTATTTTTGGGTGTTTATATATTTTTCATTATTTGTTGTTGACTCACTCCTTATGTAATCTTCCATGTTCTGTTGTGGTTTATGACTGTGTTGACTACAGCCACATCAGGCTTGTTTTCTAATTTTTTCGTTCCTTTTGTTAGTCTCTTACTAAGATTTATGGGACGACATGATATTATGTCCACAATAGTACAGTGCGTTACACTGTTTCCAGTTCTGGAATGCTTTCATTTCGATACAAAACATCGTTCCACTACAGGCAACATACTGAGTGGTCTACTCAGTAGTATAAGCTCCTCGAGTTATTGAGGATAGCTTTTATTTTCATTCACCCTCACTCATTATGATATATAAAACACATGATCTGAAGCGGATGTTCTGAATAGTGTGCGTGAACTTCCGAAGTCCTCACAAACATCTCATAAATGCAGTTACAACTACAAGTTTTGGTTTTCAGGACATGTAACTTCGAGCAGGCAACCACAGCTGCCCTAAAAGGCACTATGTACAGTTTAATAATTGTATTTTCCAGTCACCAATGCCCTGAAATACTGACCACCACTGCAAAGTGACTGTCGCAAAGACAATTATTTTTTAAATTATATAAATAGCTATGATAACAAAAAATATATCGGTAACAGTAATCTTAATTGTAAAGTTACGACGTAAAAAAAATTCTTTTCGTAACACTTTGAAAAGTTGTTCACCTGTACGCGTTATGGAACACTTGCCACACTTCAACTTAAAAATCAGAGCAACAGTTTAGCATTGTTAGAAGTTTGTGAATATCTGTCTGTACTTGTCTGTTTCCTAAAAATTTATGGAAAGATACCATTGATGTGTGGGAAAAAGTTTAATATGTCTACTTTATTAATAAAATTTCCGTATACCTACCGGCGTGGTAAGTTTACAATCATTCTTGTTTTTATAGTTTAGTTGTGGTATTTTTAAAATAACCTGCATGTTCGAAAAAAAAAATTTTTTTTCTCCAAAGAAAATATTTAAAGATTTTAATTTTTTTCTCTGTAAAGCCGTTCTATGTGGCACAGCGGTAACTCGTACTATCATTCGGGGGCACCCGAGCTCGAGTTCTGACCCCGGCCGTACTCATTTGGGTTCTCCATGGTTTCCGACAATCGCTTCAATTGTTTGCTGGGGAAGTTGGTTGGGCGATTCTTCTCCCCAGCTCCTGTCATCGTGGCAAGTTGTGTCGTCGTCTATAAAGACCTTGCTATCAACGAGACGTAAAGCCCACTTACTTTATTTGCTGCACATAAGGATTTCGTTTCTGTATGCTATGCATCACCAGATAGCAAAATCGGCTTGAATCAAGCGTAAATCAAGCTTGCCATGACAAGTCTGCAAGTTTGCATCAAGCTTGTCATATCAAGCCATAAGCTTGAATCAAGCTACCTAGTCTCCACTCGTCAAGTTTGCAGCAAGCTTGCGAGGAATGCTTGATGCAAGGTTGCTGCAAGCTTGCAGCTATCTTGCCTCGTACAAGGCAGGATACTACTTAAAAAAAAGCTTGACTCAAGATTGAACCAAACTTACCAAATAGGACTTGTAATGGCAAGCCAAAATCAAGTCAACTGCAGGGCTTGCCGCAAGCTTACATTCTATATGGGTCCTCGAAGAATGTTGTTGATTTGATTTAAAGTAGGCGGTTATATGAAGTGATCTGTTGGGGTTACGTAAGTTTATTCATTCACGTAACCAGTTTTGTGTGACCACCTTTTGATATTTGGAAGTCTGCGAGTGGTTCAGAGTCTGCGGTTCCGTGACTTATTTGACGCTTGGTAATTCTAGTTGGGTTACTTTTTGCATTCGTCAGGTAGAAATGTTGCACTACCCAGAATAAGCTTGTTGGCTCGTTATTAAACACTTGAGAATTTCGCTTTATTATCTGACATCAGACTGTTGTCAAAGACACGGTGTGCTCGTTTTACTTCTGCATTTAGTGAGCAGCTTGTGTGGCGACCCTGAAAGATTTTTTCAATCAGTTATATATAGAGACCGGAAAAATTCGCGGGTTCGCTGACTTGTAGACTGGCCTCCAAGAATGTATGTTAACTCAAGCAGACAGAAGCTTTTCATGAACTGCTGGCTGACACAGTTGAATGGGCCTGCATTTAGTTACCAGCTCAGTGACCTCCAGGCATAGTACCAAATAAGTCAAGGACCAATTATGAAAATGACAGAAACTTACAGTTGTTGGAATTCTAGCTTGTGCCTAAAATAAAACGCGAAATTTTCCGGTCCCTAGTTATATAGGGTCAACTGTAAAATGCCCACTATCCTCAGGGCCCGGAACGTTTCGCGAAAAGAATTCTCTGTCATTGCGAATTGACGTCTCTCATTAGACTCTGACAATCACAATAAAGTTACTGCGACACCATACGTCTGTGATTTGCTGTTACAACCCTTAGACACGTGGTAGTTAAAACAGCCTATCACTGCTATGAAGCGGAACTGCAGATGTGCACGTAAGACACTGAAGCGAAATGGGGCAAAATTATTTTCGAGAAACTTCATTGTCCTAACTATCGTGTAACGCGGGAGCATAATAATACGAAGGCTTGCAGCCAATATCGTAGCAGTGTGTGTTCAAATAACTATAGGTCAGCGAATTCTAGCATGTGGTCTAAATATAACGCTAAATTTGCAGGTATATTGTTATTATAAAAACTGTATACCTAGGACATATCTTAGAGAACACCAAATATGTGCTTATATATTTGGTAATAGAAGGGAAGACCTACGGTAGAAGAATAGGCCAAAGAAAAATATCTTGGTTAGGTGACATAAAGAAGAGAACAGGGTTACACGGGTGTAGTCCAACTACTATATACTGCGGTTCATGACACTGATATGCATCGTGTGGTCGCTAACATCCATTACTGGATAGGCGGAAGAAGAATTGTCATTATAAAGTTCTACAGTGCGGTGTGGTTCGAGCAGCGACAGTATTATTCTCCACGGCAGACGGAGGGCGTATTGCATCGGGTTTGGGACGAGGCCTAGGATTGGACCAGTGGCGTGTGGCGTGCGGCGGTCTCGCTGGTCGATACACAGGTCGATGGCGCCGGAGGAGAGGCGCTGGAGGCGGGCTAATTGGACACGATGTCGACCGTCGACGTCCGCCCCCGCGTGCTCCCGTCCTGACCCTCCACATCTGCATCTCCACCGCCGCACGTCACGCCGCTGTTCCTGAAAAAAAAAAAAGAAATAATAAGCCAGTGCCAGGTGAAATTTCTCCACATGCTCGTCGATATAAGCTGTGTTCGATTAGGCTAAATGAGGGTGCTTGTACTCTGTTTGCCGTTTGTACTTCGGCAAAATCCGGCAATTCTGAGAGCACAGTTAGTTTTTTTTTGTGCTGTATACATAGGTGATGTAAAGTAAGTCAACAATGTTAGTTTGAAAATGAAGCAGAGATGCTTATTCTACAGTATATGTAATATATTTTGTCTCGTGAATGTCATTACTTTATAGACACACACACACACATGTATATATATTTATTTATTTATATTTATTTATTCTACAGTATATGTGATATATTTTGTCTCGTGAATATCATTACACACACATATATACATATATATGTGTGTATAGGTGTGTGTGTGTATATATATATATATATATATATATATATATATATATATATATATATATATATATATATATATATATATATATACCAGTCTGTTTACAGAATGCGGTTGTAGCCCATTGTCAACCCCCAACTTAGAGGAACAGAGAGTAATGAACGTTGACCTGAAATAAGATCCTGCAGATGTAGGCCTACAGATGGAGCGGCGAGGGAATGTCAGGGTTGGGTAAACGGGAGATCCCCGAGAAATACCGCCGGGCAACGGCATCGTCCACCACGTTTCCCACATCCAGGACCAACCCCGCCGGGGATCGAAACCGGATCGCCTTGGTGGGAGGCTAGTGGTCTGACCAATCGGCCGCCGCGCCGCGGTCCTCAAAAATACTTACATTTTAACAGTTAGTGTTCAAACAACTCAGCTGCGAAGCTTGGTCGAGTTCCTCGAATCGTCCGCTGGTTGGAGAGTTTACCTTCCCCTGCATGCGTTTCGGCAGCTATTCTGCGCTTATTGGCTCCGTGTGCTTTAGACGTTTGTCATTTCACTGGGCCAGTCAGAAATAGGTCAATGTGACACAGGCGTCTGTAATTAACAGAAATTCACCCAGTACTCATAAAAGTTGTAACCATCTACCGGCTTATAAATGTGGATGTGCGATTTTCCCGGCTTTATTTGAAAGCTACTTGTGAGCTGATCTTACTTCTACTGTTAGACGACAGTTTGTGTACAACACCTTAATGAGTTTTTCAACCTATGGATATAAGTAGAGAGTAGATATGATGGTTTATCGCGGGAAAACTTGTTTGCTGGGTTTCAACACACGTTCAGCTTACCAGAATATGATTGGCCTTTGCTTGTACGTGAAGCTGTTGGCCTATTTGACTGAGCCTATAAGAATCTCGCTGTTGTAATATTTGATGCCTGTTACTGGTGTGCAGAAAGATACGTTGTCTCAGACGTACATCACCCAGTCACACACGTTGCAATCAATTACAGCGTTTTGGAAGAGTATGTTGGCACTAAACATTTTCGCGATATACCATTATTAGAGATGATAGTATATCGCAAAAAAAAATTATGCCAGCGTACCCTTGGAAACACTGTAGTTTCTTGTGACATACAGGAAGACTCGAAACCAACAACTTCACGGAGTGGACTCTGTCTGGTGAGTATAGGTCAGTGAATTCTAGCCCGACACCAAATAGTAACGCGAAATATGAATGCATCTAGTCGTTAGTAGCCTATGAACTTTTCGCGAAAAGAATTTTGCCCCATTTGGTTTCAGTTCCTTACGTGCACATGTGCAGTTCTACTTCATGGTCATTGGCAGTCTGTCTTCTGTGAAGTGACGGCTCTCATTCTACTGCACAAGTCACTAGGGTACTTCGCGGATTCGATGACCCGCATGCTACAATCAGAGAATATTTAGGAATACAGAAGTGAAATAGCTGGTAGTTCGGCGAACTCAGTCACACACGCCAGCAAAATGGCGTTCCTGGCCAGCAACATGGCGGAAATACCTACCGCCAATGAGCGTAAGGCGGCTGCCCTGCTAGCCGGCAGCCAGGCCAACAGGAAACCTGCCGTAACATGCAGGAGCCAAACATACACGGGGCAGGTATCAACAGATTCGGGCAGCCAATAAGCGGCGGAGTTCGCAATTATCAAACGAGCCGCCACGTCATTTCACGTCTGTATTACTATTTAGTCTGTGCTATAATCCATTGTACTATGCATATTCAAGCCCCGTCTACTAGTTCATTGTTTGTTGTTCAACTGAGTAGCATCTAGTGGACAAATACTCGAGGTTTGAGTATACACAGGACAATGTAGTCTATCATGCGGGTCATTGAATCCGCGAAATTATCCGGAGCCTACAAATTACAATAAGGTTACTGCAACGTCATGCGTGCTGATTGAACACCAAGACATGTGAGACTTAAAACATCCAATCACTGAACATGAAACACAACTACAGACATGCACGTAAGACACTGAAACATACTGGGGCGAAAATCTTTCCGCGAAAAGTTCGTGGTCCTAGTCATTAGATCTTAGTATATTCCACCGATTGGTGGGTAATTATCATCTGTTTTCACCGAGTAACATTTTACAGTGATACGTCACCGGTTTGTGTGTAAGGGCGCGTGTAGTAAACGTCGAGCAGTTTAATTAATTCCAAATCGCTTCTAAAGCAAATGTCTTTACAGGATAGTAAACTTGGCGCAGGAAGGAAAGGGAGCAACTGCGGTTTAACCCCAGCTCAAGGCGGTATAGAAGGTTAATCCGTGCCTGGGCGCAGCTGCAGGGATCCCAACATAACAGCCAAGGATGGTAGTGGTGTCGCTTAGTCTCGTTAGCTTGAGACGCGATTATCTTTCATATTATAACGTTAGCGTGTTCTGTGTGTGTATAGAGAGCCCATGTCACTCAGCAGGCTTGTTGTTTTCCATAACTTCTTCCTGATTTCAAATATGGCAATATTTATTTGAAACATTTCAATAGGAAATTAGCTAATTACATTTCATTACGCATACTTAGGGCCCGGTAGTTTTCGCGAAAAGATTTTTGCAACACTTTGTTTCAGTGCCATACGTGCGCACCTACATCTCAGCTTTGTGGTCAGTGATTGGATGCCGTAACACTCAGCATGTGAAAGTTAAACCTGCAAATCATAGACGTGATGTGTCGCAGTTATCCGTGTACTGATTGGCACAGTCAAATGAATAACGACTCTGCACAAAAACACTCTGTCAATAGCCATGAAGTTGAACTGCAGGTGTACACGTAAGACACTGAAACAAAGTGGGGAAAAAATCTTTTCGCGAAAACTACCGGGCCCTACGCATACTGTATTCGAAATATTAAAGCATAATTGGGAAATAAATTAAGCTAATTCAAAATTAACGATAGTTATTATATCTCTTATAATACAGAGAATAAATCTCCTAGTACCAATTTAGTCTATAAATACACAGCTAATCGTAAAATTTAATTTCTATTAAGAGACATTGCTGGTTATTCGTCTCGTCCTTCCTTTATTTAACGAAAATGGATGACTTTAGCAAAAGAGGTGACGCAGACTCTCAACCCATTCGTAGGGACGCGGAAATTTCGCAAATTAAATCTAGGAGAACTAAAGTGACGAAGAGAGCAAGGTAAACTTCAGTCTGGGAGAAATAATCAAGAAAATATGAAACAGTTGGATAGGCCACTTACTCCGGCATTCATAATTGTGCACCACACTACGTGAAGGGAAACTGGGAGGTACAGAAAATGTAGAACGACCAAGGACTGAGTCCTTGGATGATAATAAAGGACGACGCACATATCACATGATCAAACAGCCGGCACAAGATAAATCGTCATTGGACGATGGCAGTCATGCTACCAACGAACCAGCAGGTTGAGAAGAAGAAGAGTCCAAATGCACGTGCATTTTACGCAATTTTTAATGGACTACAATTATTGAGATACCCCTTGGATGATTCCAAGTAAATAACTAGGGCTAGGAATATTTCGCGAGCTAAACGACCAACATGCTAGAATCCATTATCCTGTGTATACCGAAGTCCTACCATTTGTCCATTACCTGCTACTCATTCAGACAACAGACAATGAACTAACAGACAGGGCTTGAGTATGCATAGGATATTGGATTCTAGCATGCAGGTCATTGAACTCGTGAATTTTTCCTTTCCCTGTAAATAACTCACCTGCCAGTAAACGAGAACCGAATTCCATGATGCTATCTGGTGCAAGGCGGGACTGGTTGATGAATGAGGCAGCAGCCAATTGATAAATAACAGAGGTCAAGGGCGCGTAATTAGAGCCATAATTTGTCGCGAAAAGATGTTTGCACAATTTTGTTTCAATGCCTTACGTTCACATCGGCAGCTTTGCTTCATGGTTATTGGCAGTGTGTCTTTGTTCAGACATTTCTCTCATTTGACTGCACCAACAAGAATGAGTCAATTGTGACTTGACGGTAGAAACCCAAGACAAATGAGAGTTGCAACATCCAATCACTGACCAGGAAGTAGAGCTGCAGATTTGCACTTAAGACATTGAAACCAATTGATGCAGAAATATTTTTGCCATAATATCGTGGCTATACACATTAGTGTCTAACCTGCAGGCTTCATACTGAACTGTGAAATATTATGTTCCGTACTCTTTCGGCCATGAATGGGACCTCAGATGTTGGTGGAAATATTTTAATATGTCTACTATGACTTGTTTCAGCCCCTTATGTGGACAATATGCAGCTCGTCTTCGTGGCTAGTGGTAAGGCAAATGAGCTTTACGTCTCGTCAACAGCGAGGTCGTTATAGACGGTGACACACAACTTGGTTCAATAACAGGAACTGGGAGAGGAGTTGGACACAGCGTTTGTTAGGAACATTTCCGTCATTCGTCTAGAGCAATTTTGGGAAACCACAGAAAACCGACATCAGGATGGCCGGAAACCGGGATCGAATCTGCGTCCTCTCGATTGCGCCACCTCGCTCGGTCATGGCTATTGGCGTAGTGTGTTTGTGTAGAGGCGTCGTTCATATGACTGTGCCAATCAGAATAAGTTACTTAGTCATCACACGTCTGTGATTTGCGGGTAGAATCCAAATACACGGGAGAGTTAAGAAAATCCAGTTACTTACTATGAAACAGAGATCGTACGTAAGACTTTGTGCAAAAATATCTTCGGGGTCACTAGTTATGACATAATTTACGAATTGAAGTGATGTAATCATGCATATTATGATCTGTGCTGAACTTGTGTGCTGTTGCTTCTTGTCTGGTCTGCAGGTGCCGCTTGGTGGTTGGTATATAGTGAATTCATCAGGTGTGTACAGTACAATTCATACCATCTGCAGCCTACCTGGCAACAATCCACGAGCCGCCACTGTCTATACCTAGGGACCTGAAAAATTCTCGTTTTCTGTAGGACACAAGCTGGAATTCAAACAACTTTAAGTTCGTGTCACTTTATCAACTGGCTCTTGCTGTATTTGACTCCTCCTGGAAAGCGTTGAGCCAATAGTAAAATAGCAAGTAAAAGTATGCTAAATCGTGTTGTCTCACCGTGTCAGCGAGCATATGATGAGTAGCCGATGTCTGCTTGAGTACAAAGATATTCTTGGAGGCTAGCCTACAGGACGTTTAACCTCAGAATTTTTCAGGTGTGTACCTATATTGCATCGTTGCAGTGAATCACTCCAGATATAGTATGTGTAAAAGTATATTTTACAACATGTGCATTTATAGGCAATTTTATGTTAAAACATTTTGCGTCAGAAGTGTTTCATTGGACGAGGGACAGGCACACGCATATACGAGTTCATGGGATGTTCTAGAATAAATGTTGAAGATGAATGCTTGGCTTTAAATCTTCCTCGGTCTGTGACAGGGGCTTTGCTTCGGAGATAGAGAATTTGTGGGGGAACAAGTGGCGGGAGTAATTTTTTCGTCAGAGGATTCTACAATTTCATTTTCTGTGATGATAAAATATTTGACTGTTTCTGAAGAGAGGCTTGATGGAAACTTCAAGAAAGGAATTCGCCAAAATATTTTCTTACAGGAATACAACAATTTTTTTTTTTTTTTTGTTTTCATCAAAACTATCGCAAATGTTGCTGATACAGTCCTTACTAGTACAGACCCGTAGATTTCGCGAATTCATTAGAGAAAGCGTTAGATTTCAAATTCCTGTTCACGTTAATTACTATCGCGGTTCGGTCACTTTTACTGAAACTCTTACCTGAGGACCGTTAACCAGTAGCAGACCTGCATGATAACACTCACTGTCTCCCGCGCTACCTTGTCACATGTATAACTGGCTTATACTGGAGCAACAGGCAATATACAAGTATCTGAGTACATAGTGTACACACAGGACTGTGGAGTCTAGCCGGCTGGTCGTTGAACCCGCGATATTTCTGGGTATCTATAAGCATTTATCGTCAATCAATGTGGTATTTGCATTCGCTGACGAGTCATGTAACTTATTATCTTCATAGCATAATTGTCATGGGTTATATGTGCCTACGTATTAATAAAATTGCATTTTTTTTTCGTTGCTAGGTGTTACTGAGTTTTTTTAATGAAAGTAAATACGCGGCATTTGTAATGTTGAATTCTCAATTTATCAATATCGTCTGTGATTTGAGGGTAAAACCTTAATACTCTTAGAGTTAAAAACATTTAATCAGTGACCATGAAGAAGTACAGCTGAGCACGTAAGGCACAGAAAAAAGTTGAAATGCGAGAGTAATAAACACAAATAATGAAATTCACATTAATCATTCACTCACACGTATATGTATGTGTGTATTTGTATGTATGTGTATATATATTAACACACGCATAACATTATTTTGTGTGTTATAACAAACACAAATGGCAATGCTTTGCTCGATCCCTTGTGGGTTACTTGACGGTTATATTTGGATGGTGTTAGGTTAAAATGCTTCTCCGGAAACATTAACCACCATTGTCTCATAGTGAGAAATATATAATATCTCATCATAATTGTGGGAAATTATTTATTCTTATGGCTTGATTTTGTGTTAAGTCATATACACAAACGAGCATAACAGTGTACTTGAATTGACAGTTTTCTTGTGTGCAAGACTCTTACTTTTGTGCCAGGAAAAGTATTTTCACGTCTGCATTTTATTTTCATGTGGGAGTATTATATAATATCCGTTATCTCAAATTAGTTGAATCTAAAGTTGAAAGCCAAGAGGTTAGGATTACAGGTCTTCGCACTACTCCTGGATAGAGTGCTTTGTATTAATTTATAAGTCTTAAAATTAGCACGTAAGCTGCAATATCTCCCTTTTATTCTTGGTTGTGTGCACCGTCGATTTGAAAACCGTAAAAAAAGCGGGATAGTTAAACACTATTTGCATGATATACAAGAAGTACTTAATTAGTCTCAGCTTCTTTTTAATATTTCATTATCAGTCGTCGTTAGTTTGGTCAACGTGGTGCACACAAGAGCAATATATTTTCTCCTCGAAAGGTTGCGTGACTGTTGTCGTGACTTTATGCTCCTACGTTGTCTAACGTCAAGTCCCCCAATAACAGTAGGGCTGAAAGTGGCTGGTAGTAAGCGATCTTCTTAGATGACCGCTGCCGGTAATTTATTAGAGCAACCACTAGCGTAGTCTATACAGTACACGTGTTTACCTGATTTTAACATTTCCTTTTGAGGAAGATACCAAGCAACTTCATTGTGTGGGCTGTTAAACCATCCTAACTTCTTGAAAAAAAAAAAAAAATACAGGGTCTCGGAAATATAAATACCACAAACAGAAATACACTATTTTCAGAAGAAAATGTCATTAACAGACAAACGTTTACTGTGCACAAGTTATTGTATTATTTCATTTCCACAGAGAGACAACATGGCACTTTAAACTACCCTGCTGGCTGGTGTAATCCCTAACTCAACGCAAGGCCGAAAATACAAGTGTTCTACAATCAGAGAGGACAGAGGTGGAAATGTGAAGAAAGTAATGATGCGCACACCAAGTGTCCTCGGCGAGGAGATGCGCAGTTGTCCTGAAGAGGCACAGTTTTGCGGGAATGCGATCTCTCTCTCTCTCTCTCTCTCTCTCTCTCGCTCTCTGGGTGTCCGTGGGTGTCACCAGAATTTGGTCCAAGGAGGGGCATAGAAATGAGGGGACAGGCTATAAAGATACATTAATGCAGCAAATATATATACGGGAATTTCGCGGGTTCAACGACCTGCTGGCTGGACTCCACAGTCTTGAATATATTCTCTCCTCAGCTGCTTGTCAATTGGCTGTTGCTCCAGTGAGTGGCCAGTTAATACTTCTGACAAGGGAGTACGTGAGTTTTTTTTTTTTTTCATGTACGTAATTGGTTCACAGTCCTCAACGAAGAGTTACAAATGCAGTGACCCTATCTCGAAAGCAGCTCTCTTGCACAGGAGTTAGGAATTTAACTTCCTCTTAAATGAATTCGCGAAATTTCCGGGTCTCTTCAAATATTGTAGTGTGTGGTTTGTAAAAGATCTGTAATTTCCTCTACATTCATAAGAACTATACAGTTTAAATATTTCTTTAAGGGATAGTTTCTTAGTTTTTTTTTTCAGATTGGTGCCATTAACTGAAATATTTTTTTTTTTTACCAAAAGCTTTCATCACCAAAAAAAAATTGCTCCGTTTTGGCTTATTTTCACGACAAAAATGTGGTGCTTTGGATGACAAAATAAAAAAAAATCATTTCAATCGTTGCTGCAAAAATACAGCTACAAATTATGACATATTAGCGTCAAAACTGTAGACCGAAATTTTGATATGAGTATTCGGTAGCAATAAAAATAAAATATTTTCGAAATTAAAATTTGTATAGTCTACCGGACCTCATAAGTAGAGATGATGGTATATCGCGAAAATGTTTTGTGTCAACATAGCCTTGAAAACACTGACACAACGTAGCTGTCTGCAGACCAATAACATGCATTAAATATTAAAATAGTGGCATTCTTATTGGCTCAGTCAAATAGGGCAGTAGCTCCACGTACAAGGAAAAGCCAGTAATCTTTTGATAAGTTGAACGTATGTTGA
>PNEQ01011130.1:0-61042 GCA_003012365.1 Medauroidea extradentata | reverse complement strand
GTGTGGTGCGAGCTACACTGGACTGACAGTAGTCAACAGGAAGCGGTATATCTCGCCCGGCAGTAGTGGGGGGGGACTGGAGGCTAAGCGTAGTCAAGTTCCTACACTCCGCAGTTCTGGCAGCGCCAGCGCGGCGCGAAATGTGAACAGGTCTCGCGAGGACTGGAGCGTGTCGCGCGCACGTCAGATGCTAATCTTGGTGAGTTACGTCTCCTTTTTTGGTACATTCCGCTACGCTCTCATTGTTAACTACACACTCTGGCAAGAGAGAAAGGAAAACAAATTTAGAACTTTTTTTTAGCATATCTTTTCTTTTGATATTTTTGAGACAAATTATTTCTGGTGCTGAAAACTATGTTTATATAGGCGTGCGTTACTAATTTCTGTCTTTTAATTAACAGGAAATTATTTAATTTTACCTTCGCCTATTTAATTGTGATAAAATTTAGAGTTTACAAAATAATTCGGGGAACAAAAGTGTTTAGTGGCTATTTTCGAAGCAGAAAACATTTGCTTTAGAATTAGCAGGTGGTTTCGCCTTGTAATGACATATTTGCTGCTTAGTTTGCTTATTTTGTTAGTAAGGTTAAAGTAGTAAAAGTTTGTGTACTAATATTGTATTTTATACAGTTTTTTTTTTTTTTTAATTTGTATTCTAAATCTTATCACATGTTTTGCATGAAAATTTAAAGGGCATTCTACTGCGATGTATTTGAAATGTTAATACAATATCTAGCCGTGTAATATATGCGCTCGTTAGTTAAACACCTTTGGGTTTGTTTTTGTGAGAGGAAATTTGTAAATTCTGTTTGTCGCAATTATGTAAACATTTACATGGAACAGAATGGTTTTAGTTGTAACATTGGGAAATAAATAAAAAAATTCGTGTTAATAATTTGTTGCGACACCACAGTTTTAACGGAAAATAAAATAGGTAGTTTTCTACATTAATTTTAATGACATCGTAATTTTGTAGGTTATGACTTTCGATGGAAAACAGTATTTTATTTTTACTAGATTCGTTGAGTGAGAAAACTAAATTTACATGTATATCTTTCTTTTGTGTCATTGCTATCTGGTTATTTTAGAAAACCGTTTTTATCATTGTCATTGGTTAATTGTTCACTGACATTGGAATCTAGTTTGGGATTCGTTCTTTCTATGTTGTGTCGGGAGCTGTTCTGCTATGATCTTGGGGAACGTTGGGTGAATACTGGTAGCATATTATAATTGGTTCGTTGTTAATTGAATAATTCTGCGTGTATACATGTTATATACCTATCAAAGTCATTGCCCACAAGGTTCATAGTTACAGGCCACCAACCTATCACGCTCTTCTAATGCGTTGCAGTGTGTTCGTAGATAGGGTATTTTACGGAACAATTCTACATGTGCACATTGTGCCAATGTACGGAAAGGAAACGCACCTCGGATAAGCACGTAATCTCATTGCTTTAGACACCATGCTCATTGAACTAAAAACAGTTTTTTTAGACTGCCGTATTTCAAAATGTACTAACGACAGGTATGTAAAACTCGGAAGAAAAGAGCATTGAACTTTACTACAGACTTCCCAGTAATAAAGTTATATGGTCACCGCTTAAATGCGTTCCAGATGGAAAAATCACAGTTTTGTATATGCATGAAGCAGTGTTAGTTTTGTAGACGTCACTCTGGAGTAGATTGTCCTCTAAAAAAAATGTTTAGCTCAGCCAGTTTTCCCACAATGGCATTTCAGGGTCAAAATTGATTTGTTTTTACTTCATACACCCCTCGAAAACCAATAAACATAATGAAACAAAATAATTGACAGTAAACGTACATGTCACGGGCTAGAGCTTTACCCAAAACCAAACATTTTTGTATTTCTAAAAGTAGCAAAAAATTTTTATATTTCAGAAATATTTTTAAAAATAAAAAACCTTGTTTGAATGGGTTTTTATATACATAAAGCCGTAGACAGTAACATGTGGTTTTACTGTGAATTATGTCGTTTCAATACTAAACAACGTATCGGCGGGAATCGTGCAACAAGTTTAGTGCTTGGTTCATTGTGGCGATGCGACATTTGATGGGCGCTTCAGGGTCGCCCTTATACTCAGTCTATTCTGAGTGTGTAAGGCGCTGGTAGGGGACACTCATACAAAGGTGTGGAACATATTGATACGTGCTAAATACGTCAACTGATTATTTAAGTGCAACACTGTCGCTATATGTTTGCTCATAATGTTGGTAAAATTTGTTATCCGAGATTTTTTCTGACTTCCAAATGAGGATTTTAAATGTAATGTATGGACGTCGCCCTCTATGTATTATACATAAATAGTACTTGTTCTTCTGATTAAAAATAATAAAGCCAGCATACCGGTAGCATGTACGCCAAAATATACAAAGGAAAGGGCAAATACCTCTCCCCCTTTTACCCTATTAAATTTGATTTCAGGTATATTCTCTGCTGCTTTAAGGTCCCTATACAGCGGGCGCATGAACATATTTGCAGTGTGTTAGGAGTAATTTTTTTTTAAAGAAAAAGGCCTACTGTTCTACCTATATGATATATACTATATAATTATATTACTTTGAAACGTGTTTCATATATTTATCTGCTTTAACTATAATTCTATAGTTCTGTTTCCCACATAACATGCTTGGCTTTTCCAAACTGTCACGTAAATGCTAACCGGAATCGTAAAACAAAAATAAAGAAGCACGCACTGGACTTAGCTACTCAGTTTCCATAAATGCAATACTAAGGTCACCGCTTAAGGCCAATAGGAAAAAACCAACAACCAAAACACTGCACTCAGTTTTGCGCCATGTGTATAAAGGTGATATGGTTGTTGACGCACGAGGTTAGCTCTTATCGCCTGCATGTTTCCGTACCTCAAACGTGGCATCTAATCAATATTGTATAGATCCCTTAAGTTTATTTGCAGCAAGTAAAACTGTTTCTGCAAGGCCGTCTCAAGGGCGGTTCGAGTGGTGCAGTCGAATTAAGGCGCCCGTCTACATGTCTCTCAAACTGCGTTGCAGTGTGTTTGAAATACACGTTTTATAAACAAACTGTTCCACGTGTGCTCACGCGGGTTTCGCACGAAAAGAAATAACATTTCAGGCCAGGACGGAATACAACTTTCAACACATCACGTGTGCTGCAAACTACATTTTTAAGCCCTTCAACACGACCGAAAACGGCCTTTTCAGACTGCCGTGCCTCACAATATTGTGGACGAATGTCTGCGAAACTAGTATAGAGCCCTGCGTTGGACTTTCCTTAAAACTTTGCACCAATAAAAAGATGGGGTCACCACTGAAAGTGTCAGTCAGGCGAGTGTTCTACGATACCACTGCACGCCGTTTCAGTGTCTTGCGCTAGAGGTGATACCGCGTCACAGGAGCTGGTCAACATCGCCCTTCGTGCCGTGCCTCGCTCACACAAACACACGGCCAGTAGGCGGGCGTCTTAAGCGTTGCTTTAAGGCGCCCGCCTGCCTGCCTTTTAACCAGCGTTGCAGCGTGTTAGCAGAACGCTTTTATCTAAGAAACTACTAAACGTATTTCAAATGTCTGCATTTACGAAAAGAACAAACACTTCAAACTACCTCGGAATAGTAGTTTTAAAACATCACGTTAATTTGAAAGACCATTCCAGAGCACCTCAAAATGACTGAAAACGGCTTTTTCAATCTATTATATCTAAACAACTACTGAAGGGATTCGTGTGAAACTACAATAGAGAGGTTATTGGACTTTACTTAACATTTTCCACCAATAAAAAGATGGGGTCACCACTGAAAGTGTCAGTCAGGCGAGTGTCCTACGATACCACTGCACGCGGTTTCAGTGTCTTGCGGTAGAGGTGATACCGCGCCAGATGAGCCGGTCAACATCGCCCTTGGAGTTGTGCCTCACTCACACTAACACACGGCCACCAGGCGGGCGCCTTAAGGGAGGCGCCAGAATTGTTAGAAAAATTGCAACATAAAATTTTTAACAAGAAAATGTATTTTGTTCGTTGAACACTGTGAAACCAATTAAATTGTTTATAAATTATGAAAATAATGTTTGCAAAATATTTCACATCCAAGGGACTCGGACAGCTTTCACGATATTGCTGTCGGACAAAAAACATTTTCTGCTTTGAGAAGAAGGGAAAATATCGGCACAGGAATAAAAACGTGGAAAAGAATGTTTAGTAATTTTTTTCGGATTGTTTTGAGCTTGTAAATATTTATTTACTCACAGTTTTCGGGGTAGTGAAACAACGGCTAAAGATCCTATAACGACGTGGGTATCATCCAGATGCAAAACAATTTACTGGTGATAAATATTTAACAAATGCTTTGCCACATTTAATTGAACATGTAATTCCGTGTTCTAGCTCCTGCCAGGCACCCTTAAATACCGATTGCTGTAAGATTAAAACAACATGTAAACATAGGTGATTACATATGATATTACGTTAAACGAGCTATAATTTTGAAGGAATATAAGAGAAGGCTCCATTTAAGACTTGGTGCCGCCCTGCAAAATATTTAATATCCGATCTGCGTTTGTTTCATTCACTATATAGTGGGCTTGAAGTCACGTGGTTTAAGTGTTGGTTATAAACAAAAAATTGATTTTGCTGCTACGTATTTAATACACGTATTGTGTGGTTAATATCGTTCAGAAAAAAAAACTGTTTTTAGGTCGTCGATTGATACGTAGTATATTCCAAGACCAACTTATCTTTGTTTGCAAAAAACTCGGGTCATTATTGTGATGTTTCAGTATTTATGAACTGAACCTTTTTTTTTACGTACGCCGTTGTTGTAAGCAAATGTTGTCGAGTTGCAGAAAAACCCACAGACTCCCTGCGACTAATCGGGAGACAGATGCACCGTCATTGATTTTTACTAGGAGGCGTGTTTCCTATATAAGACTGCAGAAACTTACATCTTCATAACACCAGAACATCTCTCACTGGTACATTTTTTTAAGGAAAGATTCGCGAGTACAGCGTTATTTTTTATCATCTCTGTGGCATGGTAGCATAATTGGTATTTTAGTGATAAGGAATTAATATGCGTGCCGTACATAATCAACGGAAAGAATGTAGTTTGGCGTAGATATTTAACAGCTCCTCATTTTCGAAGAACTACTGGCAGGCTTTTTGAGTTGCATAAATCCTTCAAATCTAGATATGCGCATACTGTACGAATTCCGTACAGCAAATGCTCAGCAAAAAAAAAAAAAAAAAAAAACATATGTAAGCAGTTACGGAAGAAATTCTAGGGACGGTATACTCTAATATCACTTGATTTTTTTTTTTTTTAAACAATTAGTAAGCTAACAGTGATATGATCACGATGTAATGTAAGCGGCTGCGTATAATTAAAGCGGTTTGGCGGTATTAAAATACCCTAAAAGATGTACACTGTTTTTAACATTAGGGGTGTTTGAAGACACTGTAGGATGGTAATTTAATGATGGTGTGTATTATACCTTGGCAACACATAGCAGTGGCGTATACGGGATTTATATAAAAAGGGGAGAGGGGTTAACCTGAGAATAATATATTGAAGACCGATCGCCCCTTAAAAGTGGGGGGTCTGGAGGGGGTCCTTCCCCGGAAAAGTTTTAATTTCGACGTGCAAAATAGTGCTATGTCAGCAGTTTTCGTAAAGAAACAGTAAATATTCGACTGGTATTTTTTTAAAATTATTTTCTTCACAAACTAGTATCGAGCGGGAAAGGGGGTTATAACTCTTATCTCCCCTCCCTCCTTGGCTACGGCCCTGACACACAGTCTTAGTCGTTTTACTAAAGCATTCCTGTATTCTAGGACTCGTGTTTGTGTTTACTTATTCTCTAATCATATATCAATGTTTAAGTGAACACATCGTGAGATGAGTAAACTGCTTTGTCAGATTTCATTATAGTGACGACGTGTCGGACGATCTTTTTTGTAATTCGTGTATACACATTTAACTGGGTCAATGAGACTTCTGATAAACCTCTACTGAGCGTTAGTTATTTGTCTGCAACCTGTTAAACCGAGTTAATTAATCGTGCAGTACTTTGAAAAACATTGTGGCACCAGATATTTTCTCGATTTTCACGAATATCAGCAGTACGCTAAGAGGGCGTGGTACATAATTCAACGCTAAAAGCATTAATCTGTAACTGTAGGTTTCTTGAAGTAAACTTGCGAAAATTAAACAATAGCAATCCTAGACAATAGTTTTAGCCAACGTTTTAAACAAAATTGTTTCCAGTGTTACGAACTTCTGAGGCACAATCTCTGGCGCCGGAACCTCGTGCATTTAAATGCGGCGCAAGAGATCACGCGTAACGAATTAGTAATTCTGGATAAATATTTACTCATAAAGTTATCAAATACGATTATCTAGGATTGTCTTTGAGTATTTTATCCATATTGACTTCGAAAAAAGCGTAGAAAACAATTTATGTTTTCAGCGTTTATTTATCTACCACGCACTCCGTACGTAGCAACTAGGAGTAAAAAAAAAACTCGTTCTTTGGTATGTGGTCTTGCAAGACCTTGACTATGTAAGAAAGATGGCCGCATATGGCATCCATAGTGTTTGTTGAAGTGTAGACTTTACCAAATATAACCTCCACTCATCCGTCGGCCGGAGGTTTCATGTTTACGTCTGTCCTATCTTTAAAATAAAAAAATGTTTGTAAAATAATCGTGCCTCTAGCCTACTGCTTTTCTGCGGTCGCGACTTTAGCAATGGGCTTCGGAGTCATGCAATAATTAATTTAGTAATGCTTTACAAATTCTTTTAAAAAATCTTTAGTTGCTCAAAAATAACAGTTGTATAGTCTTTTCTACGAACGAATACATTTATTTTTGGCAGCTGGTAAACGCCATTTCAGAAATTAAATCAAATATTTTAAAATACTGTTTTGACTTAATGACAAAGCGAATGAAGTCGAAACGATTTAACGAAAATGTTATTGTTTTAAAATGTTTTCAATTTGTACGATATATTTTGTTTTGTAGACATATATACTTTGTTACTATTCTTTACTGAAATGAAAATTTTTTAGCTTTCATATTTTTTTATAATGGCATTTCAAAGTCCAAATTTTCATAAAACGATTTTATGCTTTAAAGGAAAACCAACTTACTTAACGTACTGAAAAAATTCAAACTGAATAACGATGTTGTAAGTTAAAAGTTCTATGTTAAAATAAAAAATAAAAAAATTTTGTATTTAACAAATGTTAAATATAAAAAATTAAAAAAATGTTTAATACATTATTTATTTTTTTATAGAGGAGACTTTGTAGCATACGTCATCGTTATTAAGTGTGAATTTTTCAGTTTGATAAGTCAGTCGGTTTTATTTAAAACATAAAACGGTTTTATGTAAATTTGGGCATTGCCATATAAGTATAAAAAATATATGAAAACTTCAACATTTTCATTAGAGTTAAAAACAGTTACAATGAATGTCTACAAAACAAACCATATTTCGTACAAATATAAAAATTTTTTTGGTCAAGCACCTCTTTTAAGGGCGCCACGCCACCTACCTTAAGCGGTTTTGTACGTCAAAGAAGCATTGTAACTACTGTATAAGGGCGACCTTGAAGCGCGCATCAAATGCCACTACGCAACAACGAACCAAGCGCTGAAGTAGCGTGCAAGAATTCTTCCTATTAATATTTTCTATGGAACTTAAAACGGTTATTGTGTACTTTTTTCTGGTGAAAAGTCTGTTGCAATGTTCAGAGCACGTTTGTTTCCGTTTAGTACATTTTCACGTACGTTAGTCAGACGAGGCATTTTGGCTATGTTGGAGGGCTTAGAAAATTGTTTTAAGTGCATGGTGTCATTGACGTTTTGTAATTGTGAAAAGCGTATTTTGTTTTACGTTGGCACAATGGACACAAGAGGAATAGTTCCGTAAAAAAAAGGCATTTTCCCTGTATATTGCAACACATTTGAAGTACGCAGTAGGTAATTATATAAAATACAATTACGTCGATTTCGGTTGATTTTTTACCACCGACGCAAAACGAGGGATGTTATGTCTGTCTGATGTATCTGTGTGTTTGTGTGGGGCATAGTAGCTCCTAAACGATTGAACAGAATTTTATTTAGTTTTTTTTTTTTTTTTTTTGAAAGCTGACTTGATCGAGAGTGTTCTTAGCTATGATTCAAGGAAATCTGTTCAGCCGTTAAAGATCAGCTCTTTTCAAGTTTTTATTTTTTATTTAAGTCTTAACTTGTGTTTAAAGTAGTGTTGAATTTAAATAGGAAAACACACGGAACTATATTGCGTAATTTTGCTGCCAACCATACAAGCAGTAAGGCAACTATAGTTTATGTTGAATTATATGCAGTAACGGCTAGTGATATTTTTCAAAGGTTAAATTTTAGTGCTCACTTTATCCCGAACCATCTATATCAGGATAACGATATCTCTAGATAACAGTGGAACGCAACGAGTGGTTCGCGTGAGTGACGCGTTGATTGGCATAATGGATTCACCAAACACAACTGTGTACGCTAGCGCAGCAGCTAGGAGAGCACAAGCCTCTGTGCCTTTCGGTTTGTTCATGATGTTCGCCAAGTTGATGTGGCGTTGTCTGAAAATTCAAAGCGACCAACTTTGCGAGAGAATCAGCGATGCCTTATTCAATACCTGCCCATCATTACGCTTGAGCTGCAGCTGTGTTCACTAGACAGGTCTGGGAAGTGTTCAGTCATTCACCATCTTCTCCTGACTTGGGCAGTTATGCCCTAAGATGAATCATTTCGAGACCGTTTGTCCCGGGTGTACTTCAGGTAATATCGCCGATCTTACGAGAAATGCATGGAAATTGCTATGCGGCCAGCTACGTCGTAAAGGGGTTTCCACGGTTTAAAACATGGAAGAGATGATTTCATGAAGAACGCAGACGACAACTGAGCGCCTTAGCGCATAGAGACGATGAGGCAAGTTATGACAGAGTAGGAGGTCGGCCGTAAGGGGCCCCTCTGCTTGCGCTTCAAATGCATTGCAGTTATTTACGACTATTCGTTATTTGACGAAACTACATAACGCGTATTATATTTGTATATCTACGAAAACAACACAAACTTCAAACTATCTCGCTATAGTTTAAAAAATTCGGCACGTTTATCAGAAACATGACTTTCAGGGTCCTCAAAATGGCCAAAAATGAAGTTTTTAGACTGCCTTATCTGGAAAAATAACAACCGGATAAAAAAAACGGTATCAACAAGAGTTAGACTTTTAACTATACTGCCCAAAAAAGGATTGTAGTGAAGCACTGCACGGAGAGGCAATAATGCATTATATACGTCGATTAGTAGCTCTCACCTCTCCTCCCTCACACACACAAACACAGCCTATCTAGGGAGGCCCCTTACGAGCTCGCGGCCGCCCGCGGTCGTTTTAGTTCAACACCACGCCAATAAGATATGTGTGTTATTATTGCATGTGGCTAAAGCCAAACTACTGACGCCAGGCTATATTGTTAAATGCTGAAAACATCAATTGATTTCTACGCTTTTTTCGAAGCCAATGTGGATAAAGTACTCAGTGACAATCCTAGATAATGATATTTGCCAACTTTATGAGTAAGTATTTATCCAGAATTACTAATTTGTTACATATATCTTGCGCCGCAGTTAAATACGCGAGGTTCCGGCATCAGAGACTGAGTCTCAGAAGTTCGTGACACTGGAAACAATTTTGTTTAAAACGTTGGCTAAAATTATTGTCTAGGATTGCTGTTGTTTAGTTTCCGCTAATTGGCTTCAAGAAACCTACAGTTATAGATTAATGCTTCTAGCGTTGAATTATGTACCACGCCCTCTTAAGAGTCTCAGCGCCAATGCCCTAAAAACGCCAATTTTTAGCAATTATACCTATTTTTTCCTCTCCAATGACATGCGATAGGACTAAAGTAAAACTTGGCGTCTACAGATAAGTGTTTTACCTTTCTTAGAAATGAACTATGATCCCAGAACAGTTATTTACGGACATATGCGCGTACACATTGATTTTACAGCCCCTTTCTGCTTGACCGTTGAATTGCGTTGCAGTTGGTTCGAAAAAAGGCTCACTATGTATCTCTCTACGAAATAAAAACACATTGACGAGATAGATTGTAAAGTACTTTCAAAACACCACGCACATTGGAAATACTATATCCAAACTCTCTATCTTGGCTCAAAACGAATTTTTCGCTTACCTGTAGGCTATAACAAAATCTAGTGTTCAGACTGATACGAAACTAATGAAGGTGTCCACAATGAATTTTCACCAATAAATTATTAGGGACACCGAGTAAAAGTCTCATGTTTCCAGCGGTAATGCTGAAACACTTTGTGCAATTTAACCGCCTTGCCGACAAGGGCGATGTGGCACTAGAAGCGTGCATCAGAGTAGCTCGTACTGCTCCTTCACATTTTTACCTCCAATGCGCTAAACAACTCCATACAGGTGGTCTTCTAAAAAAACTAAGATTCAATTAGTAAATCGTATTAAAAATTTTGCAGCATGTTATTTTAATTATAAGCATACGTATGTACAAATCGATTTCTCTTGCCTAAGTTCTGTGATATATGAAAAATTCTTTCAGTGGGTTAATGTTGTAAACTGGATCATTTTTATGGACAAACGCCAATGCGAACGATGGCGTATCTCATAAAACCGGTTCAGTATTTGTGCTACATTCATATTGTGTTCGATTTAATTCAAACCAGCATATTGGAATTAACGGCGTTGTATGCCTCGGAACCGTGGCGCGAGCAAGCGTAGGGATTTACATTTTAAATACCTAATATTCAACGGGGTTTAATCACCTGACAACCTACATATATGCTACCACTGACTTTTTTGTTCGTGTATGTGCAGTCCCACGTTGTTATAGGTGCTTCTAGGCAGTTTTTGCTATACCATTAAAACTGTGAACAATGATATATTTGCATACGCAGATAATACTCGAAAACACCCACTCATAATTTTTCTTTTTTATTACTGTAGCAATATTTTCATCTTATCAGTGCAGAAAAGAATTTTTGTTCGAAAACGCGTAAAAATAGAGGTAACTAAACTCCACCGAACATATGTAACATTTACATCTCTATCCTTGCTCGCGCCGTGGCTTTGATGTAAGCAATTCTCTTAAGTTCTGCTGTTTGGTTTCTAATGCTTAAGTTTTTAATGGTGTAAGCCCTTGAGATTGTTATGTCGTTGAGTATTAATTGACAGAAGTGACTAGATTGAAGGAATGTAAAAATTAAAACATAATTCGAGTGTTCAGAGCACAACTATACCAAGTCCATTAATTGTAGTAATGAGAAACACAAGCTTTAAGTGTTATGGGCATAAAAATTTCCAGGGGACCAAAACTGATAACGTATAATATCACAATTATATATGAGGTATAGAGTTAAATACTGATCATACTTACATCCAACATGCATTGCACACATAACGAGAAAGTTACTGAAAATTGACTTGGTATACTTGTGCTCTGAACCATCTAAATGATTTTGTATTTATGGTATAATTACTTCGAAAAACGTAATTTCGTGGTCGTGATTCCACATAATCTGCTCACTCACAACGAATACTTACTATTCTCATGTCTGTCGGTGAAGAACAGTTACAAATACTGTAATGACGTCACTCACCTCTCATTGACTCATCGGGTAAAAAAATACACCCCCTCCCCCTTTCCCTATTCACTCGCTCTAGCCGTAATCGCAACAATTATGAATTATTGGGAACAGGTGTAACGTACAGAAGGACCGCAGTGATAAGTCAGCCATATAGAACATTTGGTTAGTTCAGCTAAACTCGATTTGGGCCTTGAAAGCTTTCGTAAGTAAAATGCGATAGTCATGATTAATGTAAGTCGTTCAGTTACACAAGGAGTAGGCCTACGTTTGCTACGTAGTGAGGTCATCGCCCACAACGCGCTAGGGAATGTTTGTCGGAACTTATTCCTCAGCGTGGACACCCCTTGAGCGTATTGGCACTTACTTGCGGGATATACAGCCTTGGTGCGGGATCCTAAAGGATGATTGCTATCTCGCCTTGCCGAATGAAATTATAATGCAAGATGAGGTGTGTGTATGGGTAGGAGTGCTGGTCCAGCTGCTGATACCAGTTCAGTATTGTTTCATTCGATCCTTTGAACTGTTTGTTGAGCCAGAAGAAGCCAGAAGGAGAAACCTCTGTAGGAGGGAAACGTTTTTCCAAGTATTTACTTGGTGTCTTCTGCTATGAGCCCGCATCATGCTGAATTTATCGTATTTATGATATTGATACGAATGATTTAAAATATGACAATACGGGTGTACATTAACTATCTTACCTTCTACTACGTGCATGTAAACAAGTCGAGATTGATATAATTATTTTGAACCATACAAAATGTAAGATAATTAAAATTTTCTCGCAAATTAACGTGAAGAACAATACTTCTCTGCCCTCTTTGTCCGCCACTAAAAATATTTAAAATGTTGACGTTTCATTATTGTTAGCAGTAGATACAATAAATATTAAGAGCCCTATACAGCAGGCGCCAGATGCCACGTCTGAGGTAAGGAAACAGGTAGGCGATAACAGCTAGACTGGCTCGTGCGTCGACAACCGTGTCTCTCTTATGCGCGGGGCGTGAAAATGGCGTGCAGTGTTTTGGTCGTTGACTTCCACCATTGGGACTCTTAATTTATGGAAATGGCGTAGTAAAGTCCAACGCGTGCTTCTCTATTTTCGTTTTACAATTCCAGTTGGTATATTTTACGTGACAGCAGTCTGAAAAATCCGTTCTTAGCCATTTTGAGGTGCACGGAAACAATGTTTCTAAGCATTCTATATAGAAAACAAAAATAGAGAAGCATAGATTTGAATGTGATTTCTTTTCGTAGATAATCATATCGAACTCACTTTTAGTAATATCGCTTTAAAAAAACTCTCTCCTAACACGCTGCTACAGTGTCCGAACGCCAGTTGTATAATGCCATTTGCAATCCCAAACGCAGTTTATACTACGCATTTGGCATATTTAAGTCGTGCAATTTGTACAAATAAACTAGATAGTATTCAACTTCGTGTACGCATTATTTTTGTCTTTTTTTGTACCAGAATGATGGTGTGTACTTAGCGTCAGACTTCGGGATTATGTACAAGAAGGAAGTAGTGAAATTCAAATTAATGGTTGTGATTTGCCAGTCATGTGAATATTCCCTATGAGGTGCGCCGTCTATCCGCGGGTTAGAAGCTCAGAAGTGACGGAGCTATAAGGGTGACCTTGAAGCGCGCATCTAATGCCGCATCGCCACGACGAGCCAAGCGTTGAACTGGTATGCAAGGGTACAAGATTCTCGCCGATCCATTTTTACTATGGGACGTTAAGAGGTAACAATATAATCGTATTGGTGGAAAGTGTAGTAAACTTCAGTGCACGTTTCTATCATAGTTCCACACATTTTTAAGTACGGCAGTCAGAAAAGACCGTTTTTTAGCTATATTGGAGGGCTTAGAAAAACAGTGGTGTCTTAACAATGCATTCCACTCTTTTTCAGAGTTTTTCTTTCCGTACATTGTCAAAATGGGCACATGTGGAACAGTTTCGTTAAAAAATATAGTTTTACAGGCACAATGCAACGCGTACGTAACGGGGGGTAGGCGGCACCTGTAAATCTAGTACCTAGAAATCAGCTGACATGTTGACCTCGTCCGGGGAGCGTACTCGACCCTTGTATGTGTGATCCTATCACAGAGAGCAACCACCGAACTGTGACGACCTCGTCGCAGGCTGATGACGTCATGAACTGTAAACACTGTACTTAGTTGTGTAACTTATGTTCTCACCGCATAAATTCTGCAGCCGCGACGTTGTGAGGTGATGGGAAGTGGAGGGGGGTTATGGGAGAAAGTTTTGAATTTGTGCCTTACGAGCGATGCTTACCTGACAGCCCTGGCATGAGCAAAGAGAGGGGTTTACATGTTAAGGTGTGTTCAGTGGCGCTCATCCACCTTTCTTGACAATGCTTTCGAACGAAAACAATTTCCTGCATTGAGCAGAAGTAAACATCGCTGCGTGAATAAAAACGTAGAAAAAATGAGTAGTTTTTTTTTTCGAACGTTTTTTGGGGATGAAAGTACATATTTGCTCAAATTTGTCGGAGTATTGAGAAAACAGCACCAATATTAACAAAAAAAGTCAGTAGTGGCTATGTAGGTTCGATAGGTTCCGAGCTGGATAAAAGATAAGAAATTTCAGCGTAAACAAGGTCCATAATAGTGTGGTGTTCAGACCAGTTCGCCTCCCACCAAGGCAATACGGGTTCATTCCCAATTGGAGTGGTTCCCAGTTTTCACATGTTGCAGAACATTGAGGACTTTGCCGTTCACGGGTTTGCTGTAAAGGCACGTGTGTTGCGTTCCTCCGCTGCCCCACATTAACTCCATGTAACCTCACCAGCGTTTGAAGTCCTCTCTCAAACTTCTCTCTTCACACCATCCAACATGAGCGGAGGCGGATATCCGGATGGAGAACGCTGAATCGTGCAGATCGTTTGCGGTGATTCCCGAACTTATGTGGAGTTTGTGCAGGTCTATTTACCGTCTCCTTTGTGTGTATGCCGTTGTTGGCGGTCTGACAACGGAGCTCATTGAACACGCCCGCAGTACATCACTTGTTACAACAATCACAAAAAAAAAAAAACTCAACTTATTTCTTTGTGCTTGTGCTTTTATACAATCGTACGGTTAAATGCAACTCTTTTTCTTTGCTTGTAACTTTCTCGAATTTAATTTGGAATGGCTTAGAAGGCTTAAAATAAAGAGAATTGCAACCGACGGCGCGAGTGGAGTTACTGGTGCTTAAACTATTTAGGCATAATTTTTTCTGAATCAAGACTTGTCGCCAGACTCTAAAACCCAGTACAACTCATTCTATTTTCCCGTCAACTCTGTTAATTTTATACAAGTATTTCAATAATGTTATTACATTTACAAAACGTCAGTGCTAAAGTTATCAGCTAATAAAATTATTGCCCACTGCCTCAAGATAGTGTTAATAATTTCATCTATTGTCTTCAGCACGAACCATGTTACATCAAAGGAATGCTGCGATCTAGTAACGTATAAAATATGTCGATGTGTATTACGCTCTAAAAAAAAATGTGTAGGCCTATTTGCATAGAAAATTGTGTAGTAGTATTTTTGAATTAATTACTATGTAAGATTATTTTAAAATTCGTAGTAAATTGTTTAAAAATTCACAGAAATTTTACAAGTATTTCAATAATTTTATTACATTTACAAAACGTAGTTTATTTTGGACGTCCGTAGAAGAAAATCTCGGGTGTTTTAAGAATAATTTTACTAGGTAAGTCTCATTGACTAGGACAGACAGGAAACTTGGAAGGAATGGGTCATGGCTGGGAGTGATTTTGAAAAATCATGGGTAACCAAAATCAGTTTGGCGGTAATCTAACCCCGTGTCTTGAAAGCATGTTCGTTGCTTCACCAGTGTGCGACACAGTTTTATTATTAAAAGGTGATTGAAATAGAATTTAATACATAATGTTTGATCCTGCGTGCTTCCACAAGCTAAAAACATCAAAATTAATATACCATAATGTACGCTAAAAGTGCATTGTTTTGACAGTATTCTGACAGAAGACTTTTCATGGCAACCCGCCTATTAAACGTGGTTGTACTTATCGTGAAATATGCAGTGCATAGAGTACATTGGTGGTATAGAAGGTGTAGGAGGACAACTTCAGTCTAATTTTAGTAATTAAAGCACTTATCACGAAAAACTATGAATTTCCGAAGATATGCGCGTGCCTTACGTTGGCGGGACACCGGACAAAACTGCTGAATCCCAGTGGTGGAATGCTTCCATATTCATAATCTGGACGGGGGAAGTTTTATCATGGAGGTGAGTGAAATTTCTAGGCTGAGGTTCCTTTATCAGTCTTCTAGTACGTGAGTTGAAGAGATGCGAATTATGCATCAGACATTTTTTGTACATCGCCCTTGGTCTGTGCTGGGATTTGTTTTCATCTACCGGCGAGTTCACCTTCCCTTCCCCCTTCCCGCGTTATGTGTCGTGTTTGTGCTACCGCCAAGGCCAACAACTCCGCGTGGCTTATCTCGGGCCATAATTCAAGCGAGAGATGTTTGGCGAAGTTGTACGAGGTATTTTCAGAGAAACCAATTTAGCGTTGTCACGTTTGGTCATCGCAGATGTGAACTTCGTTTTTCGTGCGAGACACGGTGGTTTTTGTGGGAACTAGTACTGTTTCAGAACGTTTGGTTCACTGATCGAATGAAAGTTTCTTGTGGCAATACTATGGATGATACCAATTTGAATGCAAGCCGAAGAAGTGTCGGTCAGAGTAGGCTAATTGCTTTCTTAGTAATAATTTCGTGTGTCAATCTCTTGTTTGCCTGTGATTTCTGTAGTTACAATTTCTCGGTTTCGTCAGGCATCATCTCCGAACTATACCAACTAAACGGTCGGTAGGTAATTTTTTTAATTTAATATTCGGTTAGCATGTTTCCGTTGAACGGATTTTCTCTTTCATCTCCAGAGGTTTTGCTCGGTAACAGCAACTTGTTTCTTAGGCTAACCATTGAAATTTCAAACTTTATGCAGTAAATGTGATTGCTTTGAACCACAGCCCGCTCCATACCTACGTATGATCTCTCTTTCTCTCTCTTTATCAGGGCTTTGAATTTGTTCAGTCACTAATAGTTCTCTTTAAAAAAAGTCGCTAAGCGGATGCAGTTTTTCTAGTAAAACTCATATCGTTACAGCTGCATACAAATCTGTCGAAGGCCCTTACAATGCAAGACTAAATGTACAGTGCATGTAGTAGAACGGACATCTAGGGTTCATTTTAAAAATTACTTAGATTGTAAATCAGATATCTGCAACACATTACAAGTGCGTTCAGAATGGTCAAAAACTTACTGAATTTGTGTGATACAGAGTATATATGACTAAGAATAACTTTTGCCTGCCCTAGTTTAGTTTACCCGTTGTGTTTCTAAGAAGCATGCACTGGTCACGTCATATATAAAGACTCGAGTGTTATTGAATTGTCGCTGTGGCAAAGGAGGCTGGATCATCTCCCGCACAGTAAAAATTTTTTTGTACTTTTACAAAAAGGTTTTTTGGAAACCTGTTTCCAAAAAAGTTTTTTGTAACACTACAAAAACGTTTTGTAAAATTTACAAAAATCTTGTACGTTTACAAATTTCTTTGTACATTTACAAACATTTCTGTACATCTACAAACAAATTTTGTATATTTACTGCTAATATCTGGTTCACGTTACAACAGTTGTTTGCAGTGTTACAATTTTTTTTTTTTTGGAAACTAGTTCCCAAAAAATTTTTTTTGTAAAACTACGAAATGTTTTGTAAAATGTGACAGGTCGTCTAGGTTCATTTTGTTTCAAATCGAAAAATTTACTCATTAATATTTATTTTACTAGTTCCTGAAGGTGTTCACAATATTTATAACCACTTTAAAAGGTTTCGCACATCTCACATTTATTACGTGAAAGATAATGTTCTGATATTAGTTTACAAGATTTTCCTTGTAAATGTACAATTTTTTTACTGTGCGTCGTGATGTTCTGAACTACAGTGGTCTGTGAAGTTTGTTCTCTGTACTGGCTGAATTTGGTTCCTCTATAGTATGAATTCCATCGCTCATCAGCGACAAAGAGATAAATAAATAATACTTTTCGGCTCTCGTAAGACTGTCGTGCTATAGTAAACTGTTTGAACTGGTTTATTCGTTGTGTAACTTTTTTTTTTTTTTTGTTTAAGTGTGTTGAGTTCCGATTAATCGAAAGTCTCCCTTAGTTTCCCACTTGCAACTTTACGTCGATGCAATTGTAACTGAACATTCAAATAATAAATTTAATGAACGCGATAGTTAGTCTCACGCTTTTAGGTAATCATCTTCCAGTTACTTAAATGCCGTACTGTGATTTTAATTCCGACACAGATTATTTTTTAAAGAATTCTTTACTCCAATACTAGTTTATAATTTGAACTTGCTGTGCGTTACGGAGAAGTGGTAATTTCGAAGTTAAAATCAAAGTGCTTCAAGTTAAATATTCGTATTTCCTTTAATACAGTGTACAAATACAAATTAAGGAGTGCATAATTTTTCCGAACAAGTAAGGAGTCACTTGACAATTTGTGGACAGCTGCGTTAATTTGTCTCGTTTGATGGCGGACAAATTTGACTTCGTGGCCTTCAAATTTTTGTTGCACCACATCGACAAAAACGCTCCTTTGAATGGCAGTGTGCAACACGGTCCAATAGGCTATCCCTCTTGTAACGCCAGTGCTAAAGTTATCAGCGAATAAAATTATTGCGCACTGCCTCAAGATAGTGTTAATGACTTCATCTATTGACTTCGGCACGAACCCTGTTGCGTCAAAGAAATGCTGCGATCTAGTAACGTAGAAAATATGTCGATGTGTACCTGGTTTACGTTGTGAAAAAAAAAATGCGTATTTGCAAAGAAAATTGTGTAGTAGTATTTTTAAATAGATTACTATGTAAGGCTATTTTAAAATTCGTAGTAAATTGTTTAAAAATTCACAGAAATTTTACTGAAAATTTTCACGCCATTTTGCCAACGAAGTTTTCAAACTCTTATATTAAACATATTTTTAACAGCTTTAACGATTTGCTACATTTATTCCTGCAGTATCTGATTGATGTTTTTATAGAATTAGTTAACAAGATTTTGACTTGTTAAAGTACAAACGTTATTTCCTGTGTAGCCGCGCCAAAGTAGCTCTGAAGACCGAAGTCCTTGCACACACGTCCCAGTCGCAGTTTTCAGGGTTGTCGCTGCCCGACCTTGGCAAGGTTTCGTGCCTGGAGTTTAGGCGAATGGCTTGTCCTCGAAGACGTGTTCGTCCCTGGTTGTGACACACACCAGCTGATGTTCGACGCTTTGACAAAACACCTCTCGGACGTGTCGCGTTTTTCGCGTTACGGTCAAGGTAGCTGGTTGGGCGATTTTTGCGCTTCCGAGGCCTTGAAGTGCGGAAGTACTATGGGTGGCACAGGCACAAGTGCCTCATCAGTGGCCTCTTGACGTACAACAGTCTTCTCGCAGATAGCTCGCCCTTGTGAGACATTCAGTGTTGACCTGCCTTTTTGGCATAGTATTAAAGACCAAGGATTTTGCACGTGCCTGTACTTAATTTAAGATTCTGCACCAAGTAGTTTATACATAAAAAGGACCTCAAAAATACCCACTTGGCAGTGAGAAATATGACTTGAAAAGGTTATACGCATGTGCAGATCTGTCTGAATACTATTCGTAAGCAGACGTACCTCACTCATTTTGAGTACTTTTCTCTCAAATCTCTACACACATATCGACAGTCTTTTTAGGCAGTTCCCTTAAGAGGATGTTCAACAGCTGCGGGCACAGACGAAGTAGCAATACAGACATGAAACAACATGACGGCTTTTTTGATACGGACTAACTTCGCCGCTCATTGGCTGGCCGAGGCTGTTGATACCAGCCTGTGTTTATTTGGCTCCTGTATGTTACGGCAGGTTTCCTATTGGCCTGGCTGTCGGCTAGCAGGACAGACACGTTACGCTGATTGGCGGTAGGTGTTTCCGCCATGTTGCTGGCTACTGAAGTCATTTTTGCTGGCACGTGTGACTGAGTTTGCCGTCCTACGAGCTATTTTACTCTGTTTTTAAATATTCCGTGTCGCGGGGTACCTAGTATTGTACGTTAGACCGATATTGCACGGAACCAACGGAAATCTGGAACCCTTTTGCTGATTGACAGGTCTGCAGTTCACGTAGGGAAGTGGGGGGGGGGGTAAGCATTTTTCTGCTAAAATATATTGCTATAACTATTGACTACGAACAAAGGTGGGTGATAAATGTGCTACTTTATATTTTTTGTACATTGATTATTTTATTTTCTGCAAATTGTCAAACTTGATGAAATATAGCCTTTTGACTATTAAAATTGCGTATTAATAAGAATGTTAGCGAAATTTTTAAAACGTGCGTTCCTGATTGTCGTAGCTATGCACACGATGGCTTAATGCCCGGTCCTTCGCTGGTTATAATGAGCTCCAAAATTACTTTCAAACATAACCATGCAGGACTTCACTTTAAGTTGTCAGAATTTTTATGTCTTGTGTCCGAACTAATTGTGTGTTTTGTTGTGGCATTTATTTTCCTGCAAGAAAAACCAACCTATGATGAATATCTCGCTCGAGAAGGAAGGTTTTGGGAAGTGGGATATATATATATATATATTTTTTTTTTGCAGTTTGGTTCTAGAAAGGCAGCCTTAAACTTGACCCACCATTAAACAGTCTTTATTTGACGAGAACTGTCAGTATTTTATACCTAATAGAGATATTTTTCGAATATATGGGAAGGAGTGAGGGAGGGAGGGAGGATATCTCATATCGATACTCAACATTTCCTGTGGCTAGTCAGTCGACGCGATTGTTTGATGTTACGCATATTCAGGCGCCGTAAGTAGTTCGGTTTGTTCATAAATAGAAGGGGCCGCTGTTGGCACCAGTGGCTAGCGCACTCGCCTCCCACCAAGGCGTTCCGGGTTCAATTCCCGGCGGGGTCGGTCCCCGGACTTTCGCATGTAGGAATCCTGCTGGTCGGCAGGCTTTCTCGATGATCTCCTGTTTCCCCCGCCCTTTCATTCCGGCACTTCTCCATACTCATCTCACCAGCGCTGAAAACCTAGATGTTAGGTACTGACCAAAATCTCTTCATTCTCTACTTCATAACGGCGTGTAATGCGTTTACGCAATCTCAACATATAGTATGCATAAACAAATTTAAAACAAAATTGCACATACAACTATCCTTTCCTTTGTAGGCGTAACTCTCAATTTTCATATAATTTTACCTTACCACTTTAGGATATAACGTACCAATTTATATGCATAAGTTTTTTTTTTTTTAATTTATGTAATTCCACCAGAAATATGAAAAATTTGCCCGTTGTACATCAGTTTAGTATTGATATTTGTATCTCAAGAATGACAACAGATTACGACCAAACTATCCTTGCGACGAACCTCTTTTTGTATGATAAGCGTTATCAGTTACTCTGTGTACTTCGGACTTCCAGATTTATGACGTAATTTACGGCAAACATGTTTATCTGGAAAACAAATCATTGAGTTTTAAACATGCTTGCCTTCTAAGAAAAAAATCTAAGAAAAAAATCGCTTTATCCAAAACAAGGCTCTGCTAAGGTTCAAGGTTCGGTTCAAGATATTCATTTATTCCCAAACAAACCTGAGAATTTCCATCAAAAACGTTTTTATATAATTTCATGTTAACCTTATTTTCCCATAAGAGCCTCGTTCTGTCATTAACGTGGCCAAGGTAGCGAAGACTTTCTGCAACCACAAAATTGCTGGTATGGATCTCGGGAGGGCCTTGATTGAGAGTCATTTTTTAGGTTGAAGTTTATGAATAATTTACCCCCTCTCCCTTTCTTCTTCTTTCTTTCTCGCTATCTCTTTCTTTCTTCTACTCCCAGTTTAACCTTACTAAGAACGTAAGCTAAATCAAATACGGCGCGTTTAGTACGCAACCCCGTTAGTATGCTTTTAGTACCTAATTTCGTTATTTAGTGTTACTCCAATTGAACCGTACTAAATTATTTGTTAATTAATCACCAATTGGATTGTAGCGTATTTCAGACGGAATAAAACTAATGTGGTATATTTTCTCTATTTCTCGTGCGTCATGTAGCGACTTTGCTGTTAGTAAATCTAAATACTAAAACATTCACATTGTGTAAGCGCATACGTTTAAACGTACATCGAGTTCTGTAGTGACAAAATGTCGGCATTCGTCCACCAGTTTAAATAATGCTGGCAGCGAACATCAAGGAAAAGAAAGAGACGTTTCTTAACGTCCCATTGAAATTCAAACGTTGGCACATTAAATCACTTTCATTTGTTTTATGTTTAGACCTATTTGCGCAAGAACAAACTGATGAAACTAAGAAGGTCGGCGGCAGTGTTGAGAGATTTTGGTCAGCCCTTAACATCGACGTCTTTAGCGCTGGTGAGGGGTGACATGAGGCGAGTGTGGAGCAGCACCGGAGTGAAGGGGCGGGGAAACGGGAGGTCCTCGAGAAAACCCGCCGACAAGCAGCATCGTCCGGCACGATTCCCACACGCGAAAATCCGGGGAACGACCCCGCCGGGAATCGAACCCAGATCGCCTAAGTGGGAGGCGAGTGATCTAGCTACAGTGCCAACCACGGCCCTTAAAATATTTTTAATATTATCCGTTGGTCTGTGAAACCTTATTGGTTGAGAAGTACACAGAGAAAAATGTTTGGTTGAGTCAACCGTATAATGTCCGTTCGTATATGGTGGAACAACCTTGTAAACGTGAATCAACCAAACATATGGTTGCCTGGCTGGTTTTGTTACCTCAGCAGGAGGGTTTAGTCCCGTAAATTATGAATTTTGTTAGACCAACAAAACCAATTTTTTTTTACGCTTTTCACAGATTATTCAGCCATCAAAAATTTAGTTGGATAAAATATATTTGTGTTCCGCCATATACAAACTTACGTATGTTTAACTGTAGCAAACCTTTTCTCTGTGTATAAACATCCGGCTTTATTATGTAAGTTGTAGCAAGATGGCTTTTCAATCAATTTGACGGTGGTAATGGGTATGGTTATGGTTATTTCGATTGTAGAACGGCCTTTACACGAAACAGAGTTTTTTTTATGGCGAACAACTTAATACGCCCACGGCCAACAACAATAATTCAAAAAGAATTCTATGAGATTCAAAAACAGCACTAACACATGAAGTGTGCCGAATTCCCGACGCGGGATACACACCCACGGCGGTGGCTACTGAAGAACTTATGAAACAAAGTATAGAATGCCACAAGCTGCTAGGGAACGAGGGCAGCGCTGCTGCGAGGCAACTGGCGTGAGTATGCGCGCAGTCTTGTCACGTAGTCGTCACACATCCCGGCCAATCACGGCAATTGGTCTGGTGCACCGGCTCCATCCGCTCCTTGCACAGACCTTTACATTGCAGCGGACAAGCCCTTCTGACTCGGGTAGGACGAAACGGATCAGTATCGAGGATTGTCGAAAATCAGTGCATCCAAAGAGACAATTTATGTATCGAAAAAATGCTTTATTCGTTGAAATAACTAAATGAAGTTATGTATCAGTAATAACGCATATAATTAAGAGATAAATTATTTTATTTACCATTTTCAAATGTTTGAATCCTTGAATCATTTTACATTATCATTGTATTATAAACAGGCGTGTTTTGCTGTATATGCGCCATTGCTAGCGAAAATTTACGGTTTCATTCAAGGATTAATCACTGCAAAAATTAACAAAAAAATAGAAACACACCCAGTAAACGAAAGTTATATATACGAGTATAATACTGTTACAAGTTAGGGCAAGGTATGGTGACGAATGTAGGTTTTCTATACAAGAAAATAAAATAAATAAAGCTAACCTAATTTACGACTATCTACACCAAAATTATCTGTCTATGTCACTACTAATTAATTACTATTAAATGAGAATCAAATACCACAAATAACTACAATTTACATAAAGATCATAAAATCTAAATAATAAAATCACAGCCCTCTATACCAGTTCTGTGTTCATGAAATGTCTCTGACCACTTACAAATGGTGAACCCATTGTCCTAGCAGGAACACCGGTGGTCCTCTGAGGCCCCGAAACTCTCTCGTCGCACTACTTGTTGCCGCAGACAGTCTCGCTGAACACACTTGAATTCTTCTCGCAACCCGTCACTATCGCCACAACTCACCAGATGCCTGCCGGCCACAAATACGCTTGTCTCTGCCACAGCTCTCTCTTATATCCTTTATCTAAAGTCTAGAACTGTCGCAAGTCTATCGTAAAGCTCCTAGAAGGATGTCGCATCTAGGTCAAGCACCATCCCGCAGAAGAGAGTACACACAGGAATACTCTAGACCATGATATCTGCTGCCATTCGAGTATCTTACGAAACCCGAGATAAGCATGCAAGTGGCCGCCTCCGTGCGTCGCAAAAGTAACATGAGCAGCACGATGCACGTTGAATCCTGTTGATTTTACCGCAGCTATTTCAGCTTATGCTGCTCGCTGGATAGCCGCGGCGTGCAGTTAGCTGCTGCGACGCCACTAAAGGTAACACAAGAGGTACAGTGCACACGGAGGTTCCTTATTTCTGCCGCCACTGTATCATCTTACACCGCTCAAAAGGTAGTCGAGGCTCGCAACAATACACACACATGTGTGTTTGTACTATGAATATTATGAATATATAATGTATGATAAATCTCTTTACATAAAATAAATGTCTGTCTGAATGGAATGTATGCGGTCCTATAACTTTCATCATAATAAGATGAAACATTGACGAGTTTTGCGTGTGCCCGCGTAAGTTTCTGACAAACATGTATATAAAAAGGGGGAGGGGCAGAATGGGGTACCCAAAATTTTAGTGAAATATCTTTCCAAAACCGTTATCAATGACCTTTACCATTTTACACAATTTATAATTTTCAAAACAAAATATTGCTTTTAAAAATGTTCGTAGAAATTTTTTTAAAAAAGTTAATTTTTTACTTTTAGTATCAGCAAAGTTTTTATTAAGATTTTTAAAATATTTTTAAATATTTTTTTTAATATTAAAAATAATACATCTTGGTACGAATTACTTAAGATAATTTGGTGTACTTAAGACTGAAATTTTGCAGGACTCTGAGGCATTTAATTGAAAACAAACGCGAAGTTGCGGGCATTACCTAGAAGGAAATAAAATTTTAAACTAATTTTAGGAATAGTTTTCCGATATCTGCTGCATTTAAGGATTTGAAAATAATATTTGCAAGAGAAGCGTAAATAAGAACCCGTGGCCTAACTGTAAATAACAACCTGCGGCCTTAAAGAGTTATTTCGACTTAGTATTTCATGCGCACAAACGGGGAGGGCGATAAGTAGACTCAAATACATGCGTTGAACACTGCTTCGCCTCTAAGCGCAGAGAACTAAACTAGCGTAGTGTTTTCCTAGAAGTATTTTTCAGTGGGACTTTAAGCGGTGACTCTATTATTTTATTTGTGAAAAGTATGTGTTGAAGTCTAACGCAAGTCTCCATTTTGTTTTACAAATACGGCTGGTATTTTTTTCAGCTACAGCAATGTTAAAAAGCCATTTTTTTTTTTTTACAATTTTTGAGGAGCTAGCAATCGTGTTTTTAATAAGCGGACAGTATTTTTAAAACTATTGCGGCACAGTTTAAAGTTTGTCTTATTTTCGTATATGAACTCATTGGAAATACGTTTACTAGTTATAAGAAAACTTTTTGGACAACGCTACAGCACAGCTCAGGTCCGACTAACTCTTGACTTTTAGGGTTGATTCACAATTTAAAAAAAACATAAGCACAGAACCATATAACAGTAGACACTGTGCATGACCAGACGCCTTGTGCACAATTAGTTCACAATTGTATTCTTACTGTTACGTTTAGCCAATGGCATTTTTTCGACGAATCTGAAATATTGCTTGCTGTATAAAAGTCAACCGAAGGCCATTGAAACGTATTTGAAGTGGAATCGTACTTGGAAATAATATGAAGCCAAATGTAGAGATACAAAGTTCCTATGAACTGCACAGCGTAAAACATTATTTACAATATAGAAATACAGTTTTTAACATTAAAATTTCTTATTCTAGCTTTCTTTTGTTCGCTTGTATTTTTGGAGGTTAAACCAACATGGCGGAAATTCACAAACTCCTTTGCTGTGATTGGTTGCTGTCGTATGCGTCCGCACAAGAAATAAAATATTATAATTTCTTATGTCGGTATCTCTATGCACACGACCACTTTTTTGGTGTTGTGAATCGGTAGGTAAGAATACATAGATGTTAGTTGTTGTGCGAACGACCTATGTTCTATGCTTACTGTTATGTTATCGGATGGTGTTATGCATCAATAGACTATGCGCCAATTTTAAGTTATCAGTAAAACTTGCTGTAAGTTATTCGGATTTGAAATAGACTTACAAATAGTATAATAGTCCTGTAAATCCAGCATTGATAATCAAAGGAAGTAGGAATTAAATACTTTTTATAAGACCGTTTCAATGCAGAAAAATATTTTATACCGAACCATAAATTGGCGCTTGGTCTATTGATGGATAACACCGTCCAATTGTGATCCCACCTTTAGGATCGGAACGGAAGCTTGCCCAGACAACTTTGGCGGCGCGGCGGTGTATACCGCAATATGTCTAGGGCAGTAGCTTTCCCAATTATCAGCGAGCAGTTGTTTGCTGCGGCCTTGTGCGTGGGACTGGTTTCCCGCTGACCTCAGCGTAGCAACCCCGCCCGCCGCGGGCCATAAATAGCGATCCTGCCTTTTCGCCGCAAAAAAAAAAGTCTTGTGGTAAATGGGAAGCGCGTGTAGAGAGGAGCGGACTTCCGCCGGCCAGTCGCGAGATTTCATCTCGTAGGAGAAGGAAGTTTGCATGTTCTAAAAATAGGCGTATTTTAGCGATTGAATGGTTCACAAGCTTTAGCAAGTGTTTGCGGAAACTGTTTGCATTTACAAGCGATCGCTAAAACGCAATAATTAAGTGAACAGAAATGTCTACCACCTTGGAGCTACGAAATGATGTTACCAGGAATAGAATGTGTTGTTTAAAGCAAAACACTTATTCACGAATATGCCTGTTTTAAAACGGACCGCTGTCACTTTTTTTTACATGTACAACATTATAAATTATACAAGGAAATTGAATTATGCAGATGCATGAAATAAAAAATAATATTGCGTCATTTTCTTTCAAAATAACTCAAGTCTCGTCCATATTGGGCCTAAATACAGTTTGTTTAGATTTCAGTTTTATTCTGTGAACAAACCCTGTAACCGTCCTTCTGCCTCGGTTGCGTGAAACGTGCAAACACCCTCAACCTGTTAGCAGTATGTTTGCAATCACCGTTGTAAGCAGGAGCGCTAAAATGCCCTGTTCACAGAGTCCGTTAGCAACTCACCCGCTAAAATACGCCTATTGATTCTGCTCTGATGCAGCCGTTCTGTACGAAGAAGGAGAGAAACACAACGACGGGTGATTCCTCTCTCTCTTTTTTGTCAGGACGGGAGAAACTCGCGTGAATAAAATAAAACGACGTTTGGAAGCGGCAAGTTATACACCAAAATGAAATATTTTCTTGTGAAGTTTTCCATGAGACAGCGGCAAACTATCGTTGACTCAAAAATATATCTCGTGAAATTAACCATGAGTAAATATTTTCGAGAGTTCGCTATTTTTGCCTTGAATGCGTTATAAATATAGGTAGGCTACCCCTGATTTTCACGGAAAAAATTTTGCATCACATTGTTATGCCTTAAGAGGCTTACGTACCTGACACATGAACGTTGTTTTAGCGTTCTGCATATATTCTTTTCTAGGGAGCAGCTTAACTTATTCACAATATGTTTATCTACGAAAAGAACACATGGTTATAACTAGGCTGCTAGCATTTAAAAAATGCAACGATCTTATTAGAAACATGTTTTTGGGACTCCTCAAAATGGCTAAAAACTTCTTTTTTAGACAGTTGTAACCAGAAAAATATCACCCGGAATTATAATACACAACTTTGGAAGCATGTGTTGGACTTAATTATAAACTTTTCCACAAATAAAATTGTAGGGTCGCGGCTTTAAGTCCCATAGGAAAATGAGTAGTATGAAGACACTGCACGCCAGTTTAACGCGCCGTGAATAGAAGCGATAATGTTACCTTCGAGTGTGGAAAGCTTAACCTTATCGCTTCACTGTCTCCGTGCATCAAACGCGGAAAATTACATCCGGTGTACAGCCCTCTTAAAGGGGGTCAGTACCTACCATCGTCGAATTCTTCAGTTTTCGCTGTAAATTCCTTACAGTGAGATTTATTAAAATTTTCCATCTGATATGGCACAGGTATTACCAATCAAGAGTATACGATTTACTCAATGTCCGCCATGTTGATTCAACCCACAAAATACACAGGAATAAAACAAAAAGAGAATAAAAAATTCCAACGTTAAAAACTATATTTCTATATTGTCAATAATGTTTTATACTGTGCGGTATATTGGGACTTGGTTTATATTTTCCCTATTAACTCCAAATACGATTCCACTTCAAACATGTTTAAATGATCTTCGGTTCTGCAACAAATGTTTCAGATTAGTTGAAAAGATATCACTGATCGTCCAACAGTTCCAACTTTTATGTTACATGCCCTGTGCTTATGTTTTTAATAGTGAACCAACCCTTACGTGCACACGTGGAGCTCTACTGCTGTGTTGTTTTTACTCTCATCATCTTGGAGTCCTACACGGTTAAATACAGACGTGTGGTTTCATTGTAGCCTTGTTGTAAATGACACAGTCAAGTAAGCTACTACTCTACACCAAGACACGTGGTCAATAATCACGAAAGCAGAGCTGTAGATTTGCACGTAAGGCTCGGCATTAGTCTGTATATTGAATTTCTTAATGTTTCGTTTTTTTTAATTTGTGATAAGGAAAATATGAAACGTGCTATTATAGCGTAAATTCTGTTTACCTTGCACTAGAATACAAGCATGGCAGTTGAATTTTTAACATTTAAGTCCGCAGTAAGTCCAGAAATATATTTTGTAATGTGATTACAACCTAATTATGCAGGATGTTATTGAATGACGTGTAAAACTCTCTGTCACGCTGTAGGGGATGCTAAGACGAGTAAAATGATACACGACACTTGATGTCGCAAATGCTGGGAAGAGCCTGAAAAACCGCACATAAGTAGGAACAGGAAAATTTCGCGGATTCAACGACCCGCTTGCTAGAATCCATTGTCCTATGCATTCTCAAGCCCTGTCTATTCGTTCATTGTCTACTGTATAAAGTACTGTTTTTCTAATAAATTCAATCACGTATTTGTGACGCACCCCTATCCTGCCACGCTTAGAAATTCCAGACAGCAATGTGAACAATGAGTAAATGCTCCCTCCCACTTTTTTGCTACTGTAGCTTGAAGCAGAAAGTCGCATCCGCTCCTGAGCAAGGGTTCCTGAAACGCTCTTTTAACTTCGGACAACCTCTATACCAGAAGTCATTGTAGCCTAAGTGCCCCCCTCCTCCTTTCTTCTGTCGTGTCTGGTAGGGGGAATGTTGCAGAAGTTGGAACAATTGAGTTTTGCATTTCTCTCTAGTATTGTTCCCTCGCTTCTGAAACACTTACCCTCCCTCCTCAACTTTCTATCGGAGTTTACATTTTCGCCTGTTTCGCTCTAGAATAAAAGGACCTCAGTTACGTCAGAACAAGCAAAGATAAATGTAAAAGTTGTAATTGAATTTTTATCATGCAAAAAAAAATGTCGGTAATTTAACTTGTCAGTACTCACCATTGCATCTGATTTTTCACTTTTTAAAATTACCAACTATTACTTTTTTTACTGCTACAGTTTGCAGTTTGTTGTGATTTATTAAAAGATAAAAAAAAAAAATATTTACTACAGCTTGAATTTGTATTTGTCGTGATTGTAAAATTGAAGACGCAGATTCTAAAGAAATAATTATTTAATGACGTATTCGATTTTTGTTTAATTTAATTGTTTATTTTGCAGAGCTGGCGAACCATCCTCGCGAGACAGTGTGGAGCGTGCAGGATCCAGGTCATTCACGGCACATAGGATCCAGGTCCCTCGAGAGTCGCTGCGAGATTACAGAGTAACTGTGTGAAGTCAACCACGAGCCGCCGCGAACTGCAGGCGCGTCGAGTAGATTCCTTGCAGAAGAAACGGCATCTTGGCTGAGGCGCCGGTGTCGTCGCACGTCTGGTTGACGGCGCTGCCGTGATGCTCGCCCACGCGTGAGAGAGAACGAGGAAGCTTGACACTCCCCCCATACCCTAACTCGTGCTGAGACGATGGAGCCGATCTGGAAGCTGGACCGCCGAGACTCGGGGCACCTGTTCTGGCGGCGTGACTCTGGTAGCCTAGCGCCGGAGCGAGCCCGGGTCAAGTTCCGCTGCGACGTCGAGGTGCTGGAGTTCTGGCCGCGCGACGACGACCACTCGTCTACCGACGACTGCGGCGACGACGACGAGGAGGAGGAGCGGCGACTGAAAGAGTGGCGCCGCCGCAGGTCTGCCCCCGTCGCCGCCTCCAGCCCTGCCGTCGTCGTGGCCATCTGTCTGGCGGCCGTCGTCGTGACTGTGTCGCTGCCCTGGCTCCTGGTGCGGTAGCGACCTCCCTCGAGTGCCGGCCGTGGAGCCACCCACGTCTTCTGAGAACATAACGCCAGTGTTGTGTGTGTAGCAACGCGCCCCTGCCTGTGACATACTCTCATATGACTCGAAGATAATGTATTTTCTCGTCTGAATAACAGCTTCCGTGATGAAACGAAAGATAGAAAATAAGGACCTTTTGCTTTCTTCGAAAGCCGTCTCGATCGAACAGAGATGTCAGTAAGATAACTCCTCCGTTTTTTCCTCCTCGCTGCTTGCCCGTGGTAAGATAGGAAATATGCGACTTTCGACCAACTAGAATTTCTCTAGTTTGGATGGGGGATCCACATAGCGCCTGATGAAAACGTAACGTCACGTCATAAAAACCTTAACTGTAAGAGAGCTACATACATTAAATTATAACAATGCTGGAAAACAGTGTTTTCAAATTTTTTGAGTAAATACTTTGTCCCGAGTGACGTATCTCTTGGGCGCAACCGTGACGCAGGAATTTCGCACATTTTGCTTTGGGCGCAAGTTATTACCGTTAACTTACGCGTCACTATGGCAACATGCTGCCTCGTAAAGTTGGCTGAACTTATTGCCTAGGATTGGTCATTTTTCGTGTTTCTGTATTAACTCCCAAAACCTTAGAAATTTAAATTGACGTTTTGGCGTTACTTTATGTTCCACTTCTTTTTTGCCTTAGTATTTTATTCGTGAACAAATTAATTTAGGTTTTAGTCCAGAACCTATCACAAGCCTTGTAAATAAAGCCCTGAAATTCGCACATTTGGGAAGTTCATAATTATACAGTACCGTAAGATCAAACACTGGACGCTTCATTGCGATAGTTTTCCGTATGTTTATATGTGTTTGCGTTCTTTAATTTGTGATAACTTTTTCGACAATATTTTTCTGCTTTTACGAAAAACAAAACTCATTTGAAATTATCGAGTTCCTACCAAAGAAGAACTTTATAAACACAGCCAGTAATTTTTGTATGTTGCACATTGATAGACCTACTTGTGTGATTGTACATCTTACGTTGTACGAGCAAGTTAAACATATGTGTGTCATAATGTATGGACTATACGTACATATCGCACTGTACTGAAAAATCAAGATATTTTTTAGTTGTTTGTTTTATTGTTTTGTATTTATTGAATTTCTTGTTGATGTTTGTGGGAGATTTAAAACTGCTGAATCTTGTAACGTTGTGTCTTTTTTTTTCCCCCTTATTCACTTGAGTATCAAAACATAAATCCCTTTTGCCTGCTTCTCTTGATTTTATTTTGTTTATATTTTCATCGGATTGTATGCGGGCAATAACCTGTGTTGTGTACTATTATTTGATGTTGTAAATGTAGGCCAGGCATTCACCGCTTGACGGTTATGTACAGGAAACCGTAGATGTAAGATAGCTGTACTTTAAATTGTAGTCGGTGATAATCACTAATTGCCAGTGGATTATCACCGCTATGGGAAATGCAAACGACGCTAGGAGCAGCACTGTCGCGCCTTGCAGGCGGCTGGAATGGTGATAGAAATTTCTTTCCGCATGTGTGACAATGGAAACGCGAGTTTATTTTCATTTGCAAGGGCTCGTGTGGATTAATGCAGGGTGTAGTTTAAGTATATAAAACCAATATTGATCGCGACGAACTATTTAACGCGAAATATGTAATAAATTGTTTAATATATCCCATATTATTCATTACAGTGTGTATTAGAAGAAACGTGAAATAAAGCCTCGTGAAGAGAGTGTATCAATAAAGGATTTATATATGCCGAAAATACAACATACAAGGAAAAAATTAAAATATAATCTTTTTGGCAAACTACAAAATAGATTAAAATGTGTGCGCATAAAAACTAATCTTTAAGAATGCTTATAAGTTAGTTCATGCTGTTGCTACATCTGTTATTAATAGGATATTATCGTTACTGCGAGTTACATGTAGACTAATACTTTACATAAAAAAGGATAACATGAGCTTGTAAATTCCACGTTACCAGATGTTACGAAACATTCTGAAAACGTAGCTTCGAAAAATTATTTGTAGCTTTTTTGTAGGGGAAAAAAAAAAGAATGTTCTGTTAAAAAAAAAAAAAAAAAAAAACGAAAAATTGTTCTAAAGAAGATTCGCATGATAAGAATATATTTTAACGCTTACAACTGCATATACATGTCAACGACTTTATCATTTCAACAATTTAAAATTCAGCAAATGCACGACGCTAGCCTTGTTAGTTTTTAGTAAATCAGCTATAATGAAAACAACGGGTTTTGACTACAATAAATACGGGAATTAGAAAATAAGAGAGTTCAGAGGAAACTGTTTATAAGTGAATATTTGGCAGTAATTGCGATCAGTAAAAATTTTAATACTCGTAACGATATTTTTTCCTCTCGACAGTGCTCTTTATATACACATAGAAACAAAAATATCTTTTATTTTACAACGGAGAACAGTACTTTTGTCATCTAGTATTTATTTATAGATATTAAATTGCTTCACTAGGCACGTGTAGGTACAATAGAGAGTCTGCAGTCGGTATCACCATTCTGAAGGTTCAGAAGTTCACCACCAGATGTCAGCCACTTTGCTTTGCTTCCCCCATAGTAAATTGAAATAAGTACCTTGGCCCGCGGTAATCAAGGGGTCAGACCACCAAGGCGATCCGGGTTCGATTCCCAGTGGGGTCGGTCCCCGGATTTTCGCATGTGGGAATCGTGCTAGACGATGCCGCTAGTCGGCGGGTTTTCTCGGGATCTCCCGTTTCCCTCGCCCTTTCATTCCGGCACTGCTCTATCCTCACATCGTCACCCCCCCCCTCCCCAACCAGCGCTAAATACCTCTATGTTAAGCGCTGACCAAAATCTATTCACTCACTAAAATAAGTACAATAAATCGTCATGGTAGAAATTTGTTTTTTTTTTTTTTGTTCAGGGATATAAATTAATTAAACTAACCACTGATCAGCGGGTTTTCTCGGGGATCTCTCGTTTCCCTCGCCAATTCATTCCAGCGCTGCACCATACTCACCTCATGCCACCTGTCACCAGCGCTAAAGGTCTCAATGCTGAGCGCTACCAAAATTTCTCTCACTCGTTAAACGATCATGTGATAACTGTTTCAAGCAGCTAACCAAACAAATATTTTAAAATATATTTTTATTGGCAGATCTTTGGCACCTCACGTCAGTGGAACGTCGGGTAAGGTGGTTCCCTTTAATAGCACTGAAACTTGGAAATCAGGAAAAAAATTCAGTATGCATCGTGCCTGGTAGAATGGCTGCTGTGAAAAACAGCTTGAAGTTACATGTTCTTACATTAACATTGTGAGCTGCAACTGTATTCATTTGGCATTTGTGAGGATTACATAAGTCCATGCATACGTTCAAAACGCTCTCTGCAGAACGTGTGTTTCATTTAGTCATCATGTATTAAATGTGGGACAAAATGTATATAAAAGTTTTACTTAGTGACATAACGTACTATATTACTGATTTTTGCTATCAGTAATTGCATAGAAAGAAACTATTGTTTTGTAACGAAATTTTTCATTTTTGGCTGCAGCAACATTATTTCAAATTTGATTTCATGTAGGTCAAGATACTGTATTACTATTATCCAGCTCCTTATTTATAAAAAGAAACACGTTGATTTGAGCACTGGGATGAAGGTTTAGTTAAATTAAACAAGATTTTCTTTGCACAACCAGATAATTTGTTCTTATAGCGAAATAAATAGTTTTTTTTTTCCTGAAAGAAAATTACTTTGTTGCTTTTATTTAATTACTAAAGTTTAATATTTTGTCTACAATTAAAAATTTGTTTTGCTTTACATGGCGTTTAATGTCGAGCCGTAAAAAAAGTACGTGGAACACGGAGAATAGAATCTAGGACTTCTCGTATTGAGGATGACTCATTAGCTTCCATGGCCAAAACCTAACGTTGGTGATATATTCTTGTCGTTATATTGCTAGTAAACTACATGAAATTTACTTCGATTAAAATGAATATATTGTTTCTTCAATATTTTTTTCTCTTAAGAAACTGTTTTATCGGGATTGTCTTTCTACTTGAAGCAACATTCAACGAAATACAGTTAATAATGCTAATTGTCTCGAAAATAGCAAAATTACGTGAGAGATGTGAACTACAGCGTGCACAAACAGAACGGTTTGGTTGCCGCGACAAATTGAAGTAAACGTGGCACCGCAAAAAAAAAAAAAAAAAAAACTACTTGGATTTGGCAGTCTAACACTATGTCAAAAATCGATCTGATGAGTGTACATCTGGGAAATGACTATAATGATATAAGTTGCAGTAAATTAACGAAATTTAGAAATTTTCCTTATATGATATATTAAACTAGTGCTCGGTAGGGTCAGCTAAAGCATCGTATTCATAAATTTAACTTAGCGCAGTTCTGTTGCGTTTGCAAGAGGGTTGATACTGCCTCTACAGCAATCTTATATTAAAATATCGGTTATTAGCACGTGATGGACATATTGATCCTAATCTCTCGAATAGGTTCAATTAAAAATATATCAAATTTTGGAATTGTACTGTTTGTAAGAAAAATTACATCTCCTAAAAATTATCACTTATTTTTTCCGATCCCCTTGAAGCCTAGTTCCGAAACGTAGGCGCATCATTTGTTTCCTGTAGCCATGAAGACAGCAAGTTTTCCTAGCCTTACTCAGCAGTTGAGATATTTTCGCGTTAATTTACATAGCTACAGTTTCTGGTGACCTAATCTGATTAACAGTTATGTTAAATTTGTTGACAAAGTGATGCTGTCGAGAGATCTGTCTATACCTCAGGGCCAACTCTTACCTATAAGGAAGGTGTTAGTGTAGACTGCGAATCCAGGCTGTTGTGGCAGTGGCTATATATGGATTGTAGTCAACCGACTTCAAGGAAATATCCTAATAAGGTGAAGCTAAACATGCAGAGCGAGAAGTTGTGTGGAGTGTGGAGTTAAGGCATTGAAACAAACTGGGGCGAAATTCTTTTCGCGAAAAGTTCATGGCTCTAGGATTCAGCTAGCGCGTCGTTCCAACCTGTCGACAGACTTCAGTTGTTAAACTTTGCTCAACCACGATTGTAGTCAGTAATTTCAGAGTTAAAATTAATATATATGGTAGTTAAATAAAAGTAGTTATTTTTTTTGCATCAGTCGCAAACATTTTCGGCAGATGTCACTGTAGAATAACATATAGCATTTTCAGGCATTTGCATGCAAAAAAAACTCTACAGCAAAGTAAATAACAATAACTTAAGTTTCTAATAAAATCACCCAAAACCTTATTACGTACGCTCCGAGACATTTATTGGTCTCCTGTAGCTGAGAGAGATGCTACCACCCGGTATTATTGGGAAACCGATGCGTCGGCAACAGTGACTTTGGGATCATACAAAGTTTACATTGCGTGTTTTCATTAAGTGTTCATGAAGATTTTGGCCTCCTCATTCGAAAACACGTTTTTGTGCTCGCAAGGGTCTGTTTAAAAAAAAATTTCTGCAGCTATAGATTTACATTGTGCTATAGATAACTATTTTTCTTTCAGGATTCGGAAAGTACTTGAACATACAAAAAAAAAAACATGTAGTTGTTTTTAAAACATACCATATTACGTAAAGCAATTGTCACGCTGGTCATTATTTCCACTGACCTAGTGGATAGTAGAACGATAAACCTTTTCCTTGACCTCGTTGATAAAAGTTACATATTAAGGACATTACAAGGAATTGTCCAGTGAGTATGATTTATTGGTTGGTGGATCCAGCTTGCTATCTTCCATTGCTCATGTCATCGCAGCCATACGATTTTTAATATAAACATTATAAAATTGGATCGCTTTTTGATAAAACACGCAAGTCGCCAATTTAGCTTTCTCGTCTGCGAGTGGCAGTGACACGAAGACATAACGGAGCGTTTGTCAAAGCTTTTCGTTCTGGAGCCTTGAGTTTTATAATTCTGATGCGCTCGTTCTTCAGTCTGCCCGCAGTATTTTTAACAAAAATGAGCGAACTGTATATTTCAGGTTAGAAATTATTGTTTTTGCTATTGTTTGATTGTTAATTTAACGTAGTACTGATCCTTCTTCCCGTTGTTATTTCCGTAAACAATATGGATGAACAGAAACCCAGTTCAGTATAACGAGTAATATATTTTCATATTTTGTAGTAAATAATGGATTACTAGGCAAGTGTATCTTATAATGTTGCTTAAATACAAGAAACGACATAGTTAAGTTTTCCGCTTCTTGTTGTTCCTTCAACTTGTTGTAGTTGACATGGTGACGTTTTCACAAAATGTTATTAACGTTATTACAAACTTCGTAACTTATTGCACCAAGCAAAATATTTTTTTTATGTTTGCACAAAAAAATAATGCGTTAACAGGTCACAAAATACTGACGCACGAAATAATTATAAGCGTTTCTTGGCTAATTGCATTCCATAGTAACAACTTATTCAGGAAGAACCACTCATGATTTATAATAGTAATTGTGTATTGAAAATAGTTACATACCAATATACAATACGGTAATCGAACTTTCGCAAAGTGTTTCGTAGCATTTTACGAACAGCTGCAGTATTTTTTATTTCTTTATTCCAAATGTCGAAAAATGCCTTTTTTTCTTACATTTGATGTTTTCCGCCATCTCGAAGAGATTAACCGAAATTGTTGATTAGACGTTTCCTGGACGTTGGATCAGAATAACCAAGATGCCTGGGTGTCCAGATCTCCAAACACAAATTCAAATGTATTTTCAATAATATGTGAGCAAACTTAAATTTCAGATATAAATTGAGTATATTTTGCAGCATACGAAAAAGACAATCATCATAAATAAAAATTAACACTACAGTTGTTTTCCAGGGAATAAATTATTACAATTTAATGTTCAAATCCTCTGCAGTTTATCTACTTTTATTTTAATGTGACGAGCAGTCGTTCCTATATGAGCAGAACGCTGCATATATTTCTAGTCTTAGTTTTACTTAAGGCATCTTTGACCTCTGCAGTCATGTTTCAGTGTTTTATTTGCTGCATTCGGTTACACTGAGAGATTAATCTATACAAAAACGAGTATAATCTAAAAGGCGTAATGAACTAGCGTAATAACTTTGGTTGCAGTTCGTAGACGGAAACATAGTTAAAAACATTTAAAACATACCCGAGGGACTCAGCTATTCCTAAAGGACGATAAAAAAACTCAAGCCTAGAAGATAGGGCTGCAATCAGAGTTCATTGTAAATGCTACAGAATTGTTGCCTGAGACTGTCTTAAAATCACTCAATGAAAAGGTGATTTTTCTTCCTAACGAAGTATAGAAATTTATGACATCAAATTGGTGAACCATCAGTGATGTTATTTCAAGCCACAGATAAGGTACGTAACTTATGTTTATTTATTATTTTTTCTATAGCGTTAACTGTGCGTTGCGCAAAGGAACGGTGTATAGGTTAACAAATTTAAGATTGGTTGTACGTTTTTATGCAGACCGTGTGCTTAAGTAAATTGTAGCAATTAAAAAAAATGGAGATGATGTAACTGACAGAGTTGATGGACATTTCAAGTGTGTTCTTACCTGGCATCATTCATTAGTGCAGAAACTATGCAGTTAATGTAACTATTATTGGGTAACCTCCGCTGTTTTGGGGCAAATTTTGCCTACGGGTAACCCCTGGATCTTTTGTGATATTTATATACTGTGAGTTTGGTTTTGTGTAAAAGCCGCCTTCCGATAAGCTTATGTGCGTTAAAGCGGAAGCGCTAATGAACAAAAAAAGTATGATCAACTGATTTTTAAAAAAGGTAAATTCCCTAAATTAAACATACAGGGACGTCAGTGTATCGATTCTCTTGTCGGACTTGTATTTTCAGGGCCGCGGTGGCCAAATGGTCAGATTTTTCGCCTCCCACCAAGGCGATCCGCATTCGATTCCCTCAGGGCCGGTCCCCGGATTTTCGCATGTGAGAATCGTGCCGGACGATTCCGTTGGTCAGTGGGTTTTCTCGGGGATCTCCCGTTTCCCCCGCCCCCTTCACTCCGGCACTGCTCCATACCCATTGAATCCTCAATGTATAGCAAATTTATTTTTGTATAGCTTTGTTTGTCGCACACTATTAATATACCTGAAACTTTCGACAGTTTTATTCTAATCGGAAGTTGTGTATTGTTCAATTTTAATTAAAATCTATAAGAGTCAACCATAACAATTATCAGTGATCCAGTAGTGTTAATGTTAGTGAACCACGAAAAAAATATGTTTTTTTGACAAAACAGATTATACAGAATTATTACACACACTCAACCAAATTTGATCCCATGGAGCAGAGCTCGAGTAGGGATCTTTCTGCATGCACTTACTCAGGAATATCGTTGGCAGGTTGAATACATCAGAAAATACATGGTAACATTGGTCAGACACATACAAAACAATTGTCAAATCATTATTTAAGTTATAGTAGTGAACGTATTATTCTTAGTACACATCAACGGAACACAAAGGAGTGATAAGGCAAGTACAAGCAAGTTGACAGGACATATTACACCCTACTAGACTAGTACCACATACGAAACTGATATACATACTGATGATACGCATACAAGCAATAAAACAGATCAACCTAATGAACAAGTAGGCAGACAAAGGACGAATGTGCCATTATTATACACTGTGTTTCATTTATATGAAACGCTCAACTGGTGTAAACAAATAAACATATGACTACCCAAACAAAGTACTGTGAATATAGGGCAAATTATTGCAGCTATTCCAAAGTCAGTACAAAAGATTAAGATAACGTGTTTATTTAGTGTACAATTCAATATCAGTAGTTTTAAATTAAATTAGGGTAATCAATTGTAACGGTCACAATTTTACATACGCACAGGAAGATTCGATTAGTCAGTAGAATCGCTGTAGTATTAAGGCGCCCTTTCAATGCGCTTTAAATAAATGGGGTTGTAGTGTGTGAGGAAATTTTCGTTTTTTATTTTACGAAGCTATTCCACTAGTGTCCATTGTGCCAGTGTACGAAATGAAAACACTCTTCCGACAAGGATGGAATGCCTCTGTAAAGACGCCACGCTAGTTAAGAATATTGTTTTGAAGCCCTACAACACAGCTGAAAATTGTGTTTTCAGACTACCGTACTTCAAAATGTACTGACCGGATGCGTGTGAAACTCGGATAGAAACGTGCACTTAACTTCGCTACAGACTTTCCACCAATAAAATTATATTGTCGCCGCTTAAAGTCCCTTAGTAAAAATGAATTTGCGGGAATCTTGCACGCCAGGTCAGCGCTTGGCTCATTGTGGCCATGCGGCGTTTGATGCGTGCTTGAAGGTCGCCCTTATAGCTCAGGTACTTTTTGCCTCTAACGCGTAGATAGGCGGTGCTCTAAGAGGGCGTCATACTTATAACCATTAGATATTTATTGGAAATTTGCAAATATGAAAGACAACATAAAAAAAAACAATGTCAGAAAATAATTTTTACCAACTTGGAAAGAAAAAGTTTTTTTGCTAGTATGGTGCTTTATCGTGTATTATACATGACGCCAAGACGTAGTAACTTAACTTGGATTACGGCGCAAAAGATTGTTATAACATAATGCGTCGGTCACATTGCCAAAATATTTGCTTGAAAGAACAAGAACAATTTTCTAGAGGTCTTTTATTTTTATATGTTATCAGTCTCCTACAAATTTCAGTTAACCTTCTCAGCACCAATTTACGTACTACGCATCCTCAAATTTTAACGCGACTGGATATGGTGCGAAACAGTTAGTTCATAAAAGTAGCTGATCAACTGCGAAAAGTATTGCTGAAAATAGAACCCACTGTTTTAGCATAGAGCAGTGTTGCCAGATTAAGTACCGGTAGGCTACGCACGTAGAAATAAAATGGGGAAAGCCAACAGACCTAATCCCCCTCCCCACCAAATGTTTGAACTTGTAGTAGATAAAATTGTGAAATGAGTCCAGACCCCATTACGTTACAAAACTGCATAACAAGCACAACTTCGCACATTAATATCGAAATTTTCTTGGAATGAGGGGCCCCAGAGACTGGCTTTATTGAGAGGGATCGGTTCATAACATTCTCAAATTCGGTACAACATTCTTCATTGGTGTATTAGAATGTCATGGTTACTGTTGTTGAAGGTCATGTCACTTAACTTGGTAATAAAGCCTAGAAAAACAAAATTTTAACTTTATGATATTGACTCTTCAGCTTGATCCCTCCGAAAGAAGAAATTTCCTTCGTGCGGCTCTGATTAAGCGTGTCCCAAGTGCGTTTAATATCGAAATTTTGTATTTTTAAGAATCGGTATTAGTTTTGTCGACGATACTTGTAAGTACAGTTTCCTTTTACGAAACAATTTAGGTCGCACAGTTTGCTTATAACGGTGCGTCAAAGTCAAAATTTACATTTTACGCTGCCATGGAAATAGTGAAACCAGTTAGCTTACTTAAGCGAAATAATTCATAGTGAAATAAAATGTCATGGGGTACGCAATATGATACTAGAAAAACGTGCAGTGAAAAATTTTTTGCATTTTAAAGAAATTGTTGAATTTGCAACTTTTCCCCTGTACTTTTGAGATTCTTCTTTGTTTAAGATTCAAAGTATTACGTTATGGTTTTATAAATGTTAGGTTACGTAACCAATGGCATGTTATTTCACTGCAAATTATTTCATTCGAGTAAGTCAGTTGGCTTTTACTGTTTGCATGGCAGATACTTTGATGCATCATTATGAGATAACTATGCGAGCTAAAATTGTGTCATAAGAGGAAACTGCACTTACGTGTACCGTCTACAGATCTAATACTATTTCATGAAAATATAAAATTATGATTTTTAATATTACTTGACCACCTTTAAGAAGGTGACGTAAAAGACATCCTGGCGTAAGTCAAAGTAAATGTTAATAGGTTAAATTTAACTATGGTACGTCGGGATATTTTTATCGTGTTTTATTTCCATAGCCTTGGTGTAGTATGACAAAATGATTGTATGTGTTACCGGAATACTGGTAAAACTGTCTGGGAGGCTGCGAGCTGGAGCGGTCGCCCCGACGGTTCTCAATGAAATCTGCGGTGGTCTATTCTCGTCGAGCGGGCGTGCCTGCCGCCGCATACCGTCACTGCTGCTGTAAACAGTCCGTCCAGACCTCTATTCCCCTGCCACTTCCACTCCCTTCTGCCAACACAAACACGCCAGAGGAAGGCTCTGTGTGTTTATGATCGCAGTTCCCGTTCTGGAAAAATAAACCCCTCTCCGCACCCTGTACTTCTGAAGAGACAGCCGACGGACGGCGGCATTGTTTAGGGGCCAGTCCGCGCCGCCGGCTGTCGTGACTTCACGGATATTTTGAATATGCCTGTTATTTCGGTAGCTGGATTGCTACCCGCTCAAAAAAGTACATACGTTGTTCGTGTTAAAAGGAGAACTTTCGAAGATAGACTTGCCAATAAAAGTAATAAAAATTAAAATTTTGTCCTCTCAATAGAAGTCTTCGACTGGCGCACGGACGGTGGTGTAGCGTGTCATGCGGGTTTTTTCCCCCCCGAGAAACCGCTTAAATTTTTCGTATTACGTATGCCTTCGAAAAGAACACAAACTTGAAACTACGCTTCTATAATTTTAACAGTTCTGCACGTTTGTTAGAAACATGATTTTCGGGCCACTCAAAATGATTAGAAACGCCTTTCGTAAAGACTGTTGTAACTCCAAAAATACTTTAATGGTATTTCATTTATTTATCGTAGGCCAATAAGAAATATTAAAGATAATACAGTTTACTGGTAGCTCTAGGTAAACAAATACTATTGTTTCGTCCGTGTTAGTAGTCGGTAGTAGGTACTCTTACTCTCAGGATGTCTGCTTTTATTCTTATCTGTACATCAGTTCTAAATATTGTATGAAGCGCACACAAAAATGTAGTCAGCATAACACTTGATGAACCAGAGGAGTTACAATAGTTTCGCAAATAAACTCGATTGTTCTTACCAGAGTGGTAAACGTGTCACTGTATTCCAAAGTTTTCTGTCCAAGTACTTTGATACACAGGAAAATAAAGGATTAAGAAACCAGTCAGCCAGTCATTTATTTCACTAAACAAAAGTATGCATTTCACAGAGATAAAAAAGTAAACAAATAAAAAGGATGAAATAATTTAATTAGTTAAATATTATTTAGATTTATTGTTATAGTCTTAAAACGACTTTGATCTTAGGGCATAAATAACCAGAGAGTTACGTTTCAGATGTTATGTAATAAAATATTGTACAAGGATATTTGAAACAACGATATTTGGTGTAACGTATATAAGTATTTAAATGTGATAGCAATTAATAAAATGTAACAAAATAATTAATTAATATGTTTCTCCCTTATAATGTCATTTTAGCAAAGAAAAAACCTTCAAATTTAATATCTGAAAATTATTTTCACAAAATAGAATATTCTCTAAAAACTCAAAATGCTTCAATACAACCTGAAATCGTAAAAATACAAAAGGAGAAGCATGCGTTGAGCTTTGCTTCATGCTATACAAAAATTAAATTTTAGGGTCACCGTTTAAAATCCCACAGGAGAAATACTACAAGGAGAACCTTGCACGCCAGTGTCGTGCGCTGCTGATAGAGGCTATATACTTTTCGTCGAACCTGGTACTCTTTACTCTTATCGCTTCGTTGATATAGGTACATACTCCTCTTAAGATCCTAGTTGCACTAGATCTGTCACTGGATTACGCCAATACACACGTGTAAAAATATAAAGAACAACATTCCTGAGCTGAATCATAAACGAAAACAGATATCGTAAAACTGTTGCACAGTTTCGTTGAAAACAATGTATACTATGGTAACTAATTTTTTTTTTAGGAAGAATTACACAGTTGTTACAGCTAAATCTTTGGCGTGTGATAAGAAGGGCATAAGTCATGTAAAAAATATAATGGCACTTATGTAGTTCTTCTTGTTCAGGAAGGTGGTTCGAAGGCTAAAGAAACGTGTTAATATAATGAGTAGGGACCCTGGTTTTTCGCGAAAATTATTTTGCCCCACTTTGTTTCCGTGCCTTATGTGCACATCTGCAGTTCTGCTTCGTGGTCAGCGATTGGATATTTTAACTGTCGCGAGCCTTGGAATCCTACCGGCAAATCACAGACGTGTTGTGTTGCAGGAAAGTTTTTTTGTAATTGGCTCAGTCAAATGAGATACGGCTCTTCACACAGACACGTTGCCAATAACCATGAAGCACAATTGCAGATGTGCACGTAAGGCATTGAAACAAACTGGGGCAAAATTATTTTCACGAAAATACAGGGTCCCTATGTGCCCTATTGAACGGCTGCTAATAGGTGCAAGAAAAACACAAGTCTCAATGGGTAATAATTCGACTTATGCTCTTCTTACCGCCCTCTAAAGAAATATGCAATTTAAAAATTCTCGTTAATGAATTTAACTATCCAAATCTATATAAGTTTTGCCTAGAAAAATTAATCTACACAGAAAACAGTTTTTAATAAAACCGTGTAACATGGTTTCGATGTCTACTCTCGCTTAGGTATAAAAACATAACTATCTTGGAAGCAGCATAAATTATGAATCACGGCCTTAACTTTCTAGTGCGTTCAAATCAACACATACGGTTCATTTCTTGCTTCGCTATGCTTGTATTAGAACGTAGAGGAAAGATACAAATTTGCTGACAGAAAATAACTAGCCAAGGCTTTCAACTTCCCGACATTTAAAACGTCAGAGAGAGAAAAAAAAGCTCAGTCCTTGTTTGCGGCACGCAAATAAACAGCGGCATTATCGGAGCGACCTTTACCTTTGTCTGGATCTTTCTTTTAATGGTGCGACTGCGGTTAACGTCGGTTGTATCATCTCGCAGAAAACTGGCGGCATTGCGTGTACATGATTATTCGTGTCTTAGTTTTCTGAAAATAATGTAGTTATATACGGACGGAATTTTTCTCAGCCTCATACATACCTACCGAAATAAAATACAGGATGAGTCAGGACGGAGGGTGCAAAATTTACGTGGTTACATCCAATGAAAGATATGCTGAAAATGTTTCAATTTTTCTGTACAGCGAACATGGTGGGTGCAATGTTACCATTAAAATAGGTTTTAAATAATTTATTTGAATAAAGTTAAACAATTTGACAGTTTTTATTGTTTTGAAACTATCCCAGGCTGTCAATGCTTAATATCAAGTGAAATTTAAATTTTTTGTAAGTGATTAAATTTTATAGTAGATTTTCAGTGTAACGTTACTGTCACTATATTTCATGTTACGGACAAATTAAAATCACGTTTTACCATTACATAAAATTAACACACAATGTCCCGACTCACCCTGGATAACTAAACGACTAAAGTATTTAAAACTATGTTTACTTTTGGAAGTAAATTTTTAGTTAGCCAGGCATCTCCTGCATTTAATGGTTTCGTTCAATAACGGCGCGCTGTGTTTATGCCCTATCATGGGCGGATCCAGCTCTTTGTTGGGAGGGGGAACAAACCTTAAAATGTACATATACCCACACCCCAAGTCGAATAAGAAGTGGTCTCGCCCGTCCCCCCGCCATGAAAAAATATTGTAAGTTGCAATTCTTTGTCTTCCAAAAATCGCGAGTACGCTGGCGGCTTGGGAATACAATCCCCTTCTGCTGGGGAAGACGAAGTAACCGACAGCCAATTATAGAGCAGTATTTTTCAAACCATAGAATGCGTGACACTGTCTTAAAAATTATGCGTACAGTTTCTCAAAACGAAATGGATTCTTTGTCACCACATTTTAACATTATATTAGAGTCTCCATTGTTTCATAAAAAAACAATACTTAAAAGAGTTTGCAGTGCATTTATCTACGAAAAAAAGAGTCACCGCAAACTGTGTTCCTATGATTTTAAAAAGTGCCGTCTACTCCTTAAAAACATAACTCCCAAACTCCTCAAAACCTAAAAATACCTTTTTCACTCTGCTGTCGCTGAGAAAATATCGATCGTAATGGTAAAACTGCCATAGAAACCTGCATTGACGTTACCAAAAACTTTCCACAACAGGGTCATCGCTTGAAGTCACATTGAAAAACTGTTTCTAGAAAAACACTGCACGCTAGTTTAGCCCTTCGCGTTTAGAGGCGATGAGGTGTTTGACGGACGTGTCATGTTCGACTATCGCCTTCCCCGTTTCCGTGCCTCAAACGCAAAGAGAAAGCTACCGTTCTCTAACTCTTAGGCCGTCGAGCGGCGTGCAAAGCTTCCACAGTTAATAAATTGTTCGAAAACTGCTCAATGATCATAAGTGATGTCCGCTTAGGAAAATGTCATTCAACGAACGTTGCACGTGTTTACACGTATTTCAAGTTAACTACTGCTCATTAAAGCATGTTTTCTAACAGCCTGAATTGGGTGTTTTCGCGGTTTTCGTAGGTATGAACGCCTTGGCGCAGAGTTTTTTTTAAGGTATAGGCGTGTACATTTTTAAAATTTAATATTACTTTATAAAGTTATAGGGTCACCACAGAATGTCTCGTAGAAGCGAGTTGTTGGCGAGAAGGCTTCACATCAGTCCAGTGACTTGCGCCTAGAGGCTAGGGTGAGTAGCGGTGCACGCGCAGTGTCGTCCCTATTGCCTCCGCACTTCCAGGCCTCTAACGCGCAAAATACGTGTGGGAGGAGATGGGACCACTTCTCGGCAACCCACTCTAGGCTCCCTCCTCCGCTTAAAGCCATGCTCTTGTGTTTATATTTTTTTCTCGATATCAATTTTTTTACGTCCTAAACGAGAGCACATATCATAAATCTGTTTGGAAATTTTTGTTTGAAATGGTTTTCTCCGTGTTCGCTGTTTTTTTTTCAAGGCGGTAAATACTATGGTTTTAGCTAAATATGTAATTAACGATATTATGACTCGTCCAATTTTTAATCGAAACCGTATAATTAGTTGTCTTGGAATAATTAGCTATTACGGCAAATATAATTTTCAACAAAACTGTCAAACAGATTTTTATATCTTCTCTCGTTTAAGCTTAAAAAAAAAAACTAACGCATAAAGACTAGAATCATGAGAGCATTACCTTAACTGTTAGTTGAGAATACTGACTTAACACTATTATAACTGCCGTACTTATTACAGTGCGGTTCATTTTGTTATATTCACCTATTTAATTATTCACCCGTTAAAATGACAACCAACATGACTTACATGTTGCAAAAAATAATGTAGTTTTTGTACCGCACAAGTCGATATGCAAGTGTGTCGATTCTGTAGTTTACATTTTTGCAATATTTCTCTTAAGTTATGTAGATATTTTGGCATGTAGGCTAATTTTTTTTTGTCCTTTAGATGTTGTCTTGCTTTTATTTAGCCCGCCTTTTATTTATAAAATTGAACTATATCACAACAGTGTTAAAAACACCTAGCCGTCAGTATTTGTCGCCCCCACACGGGGTAGTGATAACCAAGGCTCTACTAGGCCGACTGGAAAAGCTAATAAGAACATAGGATTGTACAGGACTTTACTACAGAATTATAGAAGAAAATACAATTAGAAGGTTGCTGTATTCAAGCTCAAGTTAAGAGGAATCTCTAGCAAGGCCGTTTTCTGTTTTGCCCGTATACTCATAATGTCCGTAAATATCTGTTCTGGGAACATAGCTTTTTCTCCTGGAAAATAATTATCTGTATACATCACTTTTTACTCCTGTCCTATCGCATGTCATTGAGACAAGTAAAAGAATATTGAAAATGGCTATAAAAACGGCATTTTTAAGGCATTGGTGCTCAGTCTCCTGCCTGAAGTCAGAGGAGAAAAAAACATCCTGGCGTCTGTAGTTCAATGCTTTGTCTTTTGATACATACAGTAAGAACATACTGTTACGTATCTAATGTTTGTGCTATTGGACTAAGATGCTCGAGATCGGTGGCTGTCTCCAAGGACGACTTCAACTGGTTCACCTCTTGCCTCATCGTCTCTATGTGCAAGTCGTTCAACTGGTGTGTTCTCGGCTGAGAAATTTTAATTAAGAAATAAGAATTCATCGAACTGCTATTAAAATCAACCAATTTAAAAATATTTTTAAAAAAAGTTTTACTAAAAATTAATATTGTAATTGCTCTAGCACGCAAATTACATTTTTTCAAGGTTTAATGATATGGTTTCATCTTTCATTTGAAAGTTGAATGATACAAATCAGACAATTACTTCTCCCGATATAAATTTAGGAACCTGACGTGGTGTTTTCGTGTACTGCTGGTTGCGAAGTATCCAGGATTCCAGCTAGGACTCAATCTTAAGTCACTGTAGGTACGGACAAGAAAAGTGGACGATAGGAGAACGGCCCCAGAACCGTTCTCTCCTCCTAACATGTCCAGAAATTTATTTTTAAAAAAGTCACAATAATTTGATAGTTTGCAAAATTTTGTTGTAAATAGCGAACTGATGCATTCAACAGCGGGTTTCTTTTCGTTAGTGCATAAGAAATAATAATGTATCTTAGTAGTCTCTTCACGATAAAGTAAGCTCTTTTGAAGCCCTTGTAATTGTTTTTTTCTTTCAGCAATTCACAACAACGTTCCCTTCATTTGTTAATATAAACTTAGCACTGTAATAACCGCAGTGTATAGATTTCACTTAACGCAGAAGTCAATGTATCAGGATACGATCAAAAATACTAGTATTATTGATAATACTGTCTTCGAAAGTACCCATTTTACCGCGAATAGTTGTTTTTATTTTATATTTCGTACTGACGTCTGTAAAGCAAAAATTTGTAATAAAGCTTGGATGTTTGACTTGGTCTGTGAAGCAATGCCAACTGAAAAGGGGAGAAAGTTAGTAGCAAGAATGAATCAAGCCAAGCAACTTGGCAACAGATAGTCTGTTTCACGAAGCTTTGCACTTTTTTTACTGCCGTGAGTTGTCACTTCAAAAACTAAAATTCGATAATTGATAGTCCTTGAAACAATACATTGTCTTACTGAATAGAATAATTAAGATGATCGATTTTGGTAGCATATAAAAACGTTGTACACTAAATGGCAATACACAGCAGACAGGTTACCGTCACAACTTAAAAATACGTATCTTAGAAACACACAAAATAGAACTTTGTAAACTACGATAGTCCTAAGTTCCGAGTCTGTAATTTTACGTTGTGTGGTTATATATTATGTTTCGAAATTAGTATTTCGGTTGAGAGACTGTCCTAAGTTGTGACAGTTCTAAGTTTTTTTATTTTATTTATATTTTATTTTTTTTATATAATTCTAAGCAGAACACAAGAAGCTGTGCTAGCAGAACTGCAGTGCCGGGTGTGGGGGATGGCCAGAAGGGGCATGCATCCAGGGCGTCATATTTAAGAGGGCGTGGTAGATAAGATCGACACTTTTCGAAAGTCAATACATAAAAACCACAAAACAACATTCCTCTTAAAAGCATTTATCCATAATGATGATTTGTCAAGCGTGTTCTCTTGCGCCGCAATTAAATGTACGAGATTTAGGCGTCAGAGATTGTTCTTCAGATATACGTTACTTGAGAAAAATTTTTGCTCAGAAAGTTGGCAATGAGTATCATCTGGGATCGCTCTTTTTTGATTATTGCAAATTGACTAGCGCTAATTTATGAACCATGCACTCTTAAGGGACAACAGGTTTGTCGCCATATCACCCCTTCCTCCCTTATTTCAGAATTTCCAGTGTGTAGCTGCCAGAAATATGCCCTCGTTCGTGGCAGGAACATATCCAAAAGGAGGGGATCCATGGAGTCCAGCCCCCCTACCCCTTCCAACCTTGCGGAAAAGGCTTAGATAGCACTATTCTGCATCACTTAAAATATAGATTTTCGCGGGTGGAATGAGCTCGGATATCTCTCCCTTCTGCTTTATTTCGGGTTGGTGTTACTTTATAACATTCCAAGGCTCGGGAACTGATCCCCCCCCCGCCCCCGCCACACTTCCAAACTCTGGGTATGGCCCTGTTCTTGGGTTGGACCATATGTATGTTCTACGTTCTGTCAGTTGCACTCAACGGGATGCCGTGGTACTGCCTGAAAGCGGCGACAGACGATGTGCGGCGTCGCGTCGCACAGCGGCCTTGCCTTGGGGTTCCACCGCGGTGCGGTCGCCGCGCCGGCCATGAATAATGAATGTGGCGTGCCAGCGGTGGCTCTCGCCCTCGGCCGTCACGTGACCAGGGTGCTCGATGATGCTAGCAGCAAGTGTTCCGTTCCTTTCCGGTCGACTGATTGTTTGATTGTGGCTTTGATGCCCTTTCGTCGAGTGGCCGCAGCACTTCGTGTGCGGTAACGCACTGCCGCCGTAGCATCCGAGGAGTCAGTGAAGAGGATCAGCGTGTGGTAGATAGATAAACGCTGACAAATCCTGTTGATATCTACGCGTGTTTGAAAGTCAGCATGGAAAAACTACAAAACCATCCTAGACAGTGATTATAGCCAACTTTATGAGTTAGCATTTATACAGAATTATGCATTTTTGTGATATCTAACGCCGTAGTTAAATGTACAAGATTGCGGCGTAGGAGATTGTTCTTGCCCTTCGGAAATACGGAAATATATTATTTGAAAAAAAATATATTTACTGAGAAAGTTTGTAGAAGCTATGATTGAAAGTTTATTTATTTATTTGATTGGCTTTGAGAAACCCACAATTTTAATCTTAAGCTTTTAGTACTGAATTATGTGTCATACCCTCTTAAGGCGCACGCCAACTGGCCGTGTGTTAGTTTGAGGGCGATGTTGACCGGCTCATCTGGTGCGTTATCGCCTGTAGAGCAAGACACTGAAACTGCGTGCAGTGGTATCGTAGATCACTCGGCTGACTTGACACTTCCAGTGGTGACTCCATCTTTGCATTGGCGGAATGTTTTAAGATAGCCCATTTAATGTTTCTAGTGTGGTTTCACACGAATCCTGTAAGCTGTTTTTCATATGTAACAGGTTGGAGAAGCTCGTTCGTAACCATTTTGAGGTACTCCGAAATGATTTTCCTAATAGACGTGATGTTTTGAAACTACATCCCCGTTATCGTTTGAAGCGTATTTTCTTTCCGTTTATTGCCACAATGGGTACGAGTGGAATAGTTGAGTAAAACAAATGTATTTATGAACACACTGCATGGCATTTCAAGCACGTGTTAGACGGAGTCCTTAAGGGTGTGCGAGTGGTGTAAAATTAAAAAATTTAATTATTTTTCATGCAATGATGTCAGTTTTGTAGAAGGTATTTGTGAATACAGTTCCCTCTTACGAAACCATTCTAGCTCACACAGTTTTCTCATAATGGTGGTTTCAAAGTTAAAATTTACATGTTACGCTGCCATGCGAATAGTGAAAAGCTTTACCTATTCAGATGAAATAATTCACAATGACATAACATTCGATGGACTATATAACCTAACATTTATAAACCCACAGCGTAATATTTTGAGTCTTTAAAAAAATGACATAAATACAGGGGGAAAAGTTGCAAATTCAGCAATTTTTTACATACAAATTTGTTCACTGTTTTTGTAATATTATGTTACGTAACCCACGGCATGTTATTTCACTGTGAATTATTTCGTTTGAGTAAGTCATCTTAAAGTCGCTATTTGAATGGCAGCGTAACATGCAAATGTTAATTTTAACGCATCGTAATGAGAGAATTATACGAACTAAAATTGGTCCGTTAGAGGAAACTATACTCACAAGTACCATCTACAAAACTAATACCATTTAGTGAAAATATTAAGTTTTGATATGAAACGCTCTTGAACACCCTTAAGGACTCTGCCTACCTGGAGCCATGAGGAGAGCACGGATAGGACTTTGCACGTTAAATTATTTTGGAAGGGGTTCAGTGAACTTTCACGATATCACTTTACGGCAAAACAAAACACATTTTTCTGCATTAAGGAAAGAAAAATATTTCCATAAGTAAGAAAGCATGGGAGGAAAAAAATTGAGCATGTGTTGACAGGTTGTTTTGGACACAAAATAATTTATTTGCTCATAGTTCTCAGGTAATTAAAAAAAATAGCCGAAAAGTTTTCCCGTAGCAATGTGAGCCGCACTGAGATGTAAAAAAAAAAAAAAAAAAATCAACGGTGGCATATTTGTAGGGCACGGTGAGATACAATGTTATAGGTTGTTCCGTATAAAGTAAGATCTTTTGAAGCTCTAGTTACATATTTCCTTTTACCGTGTGTGGTGGAGCAGTGGTAAAACACTCGCCTCGCATTCTGGAGGATCCGGGTTCGATCCCCGACTCCGGTCATTCTGATTTCGATTTTCCAGGGCTCTCAGAAATCGCTCTAGGCGAATGCTGGGGAAGTTCCTTAAACAGGCCATGGTCGAATCCTAACCCCTCACCCCCCGTGTTCCTCTACCAAGGCCTTGTGGTGTTCGAGGGCACGTAAAATGTCATACATAAACAAAGAAACTCGAATATAGTTTGTTCAATAGAAACTGAGCACTTTGCAGAACTTGTAATTAATTAAAAATTATGTTTTATTAGAAAATAGATGTTAACTTTCGAAAGTGTTGAGTTTACACTGGTTTTTAGTTACATGGAAGTTTTCATATTAAAACTAGTCAAGATGGCTACGAAACAGCTGAAAGAAAACTTTACGCAGTGCTCACTTGATCATGAACGGCCTATACTAGTCAGAGAGTATTGCAGTACTATATAATGTAATACATAGGTCACAATAAACAATACTTTTTAATCATTATTCTAGACAACGGGGTCGTCAGAAGTGCACACTTTATCTCAAACCTCCAATAACCGACAATGTATCATAACTGAGTTTTGCACATGTGAAGATAAGGTACAATCAGACAAAGAAATTTAACTTAAGGCATAATAGTTTATAAACAATGTCTTCAATTGCTGTATTATACAAGCAGTAAAAAAACACGCAACTGCACAGTAATGAAAATATGTATGACTATGTAATTGGTGTAATAAGCTATGAAAGCACGGCCTGCAATGGACATTACTGCACTATGCTGGCATTTGTGGTCATATTGCTTAATCTCTTATATCGGAATGTACAGCATGAGATTATCATTGTGTTCCTGCATAAAACTCAAATATTAAAAAAAAAAAATATGTGTGTGGTTTCACCAATGTTTCCCCCATGCCCTTCATATGTAGGATTGACAAGTACACGTGGAAGTTTTTTGTAGAAAAAAACACCTGTTTACGAACACACTGCAACACATTTGAAGCGTGAGGTAGGCGGCCGCCTTCCTGCCTTGAACAGCGTTGTAGCGTGCTGTTCTCCGTTCACTCTTAGTTGAGTTTTAGGATAAACAAAGCAAATTATAAACAAACATGTTCATTGGCTGCCGACTGCCGTGCAATGTGATCTTGCATAAGAAATAGATCTTTGTTATCTGTCGTGTACATATAAATTTACCTCTCCATCACTTAATGAGAGAGTTTTATTAACAAATATCTAAAGTACACAGACGTTGCAAACACAATCTACGACGCTATATGTTTATTACTACAATTATGGTTAACGGACGCGTACAGTTGGTTCACGAGTTATTTAACGACTGATGCACTGTTAAACGTACGAGTTTCTTGGTACACTTGCCAGTATTTAGTGATGTACGATACTCTGAAAATATCAAAAGTTTAGTTCAGTAATAATTACCACAGTAAAAATAAGTCAGAAATATCATCACGTTTTTTTTTTTCCAAAGTATTTTTGAACATTAACGCGTCAATGCTGTGGCTACTGCGAATGGTTTTTCCGTGCATCCATTTTCCGTTCCAGTTCGTCCGAACTAAAATTCTTTGATCTATTTCGTTCCGTCCTCGCGTCGGTTTATGTTTACATCGCTTGCGGATTAAGTTATGTGATGCTGGACGTGAACAGTGGAAATGTCTTGCATGGTTTTCGAAACGTGGATGTATGTCTTCATTACCAAACGAACTGTGGTGATGTTTATAAGGCAAGAATACAAATCTCACATAACAAATAAAAAAAAAAACATGTGTCGTGAAGTATCGACAGATTGTTGGGAGATTTATAACATGTCATTTTTCCATAACGAAGTACAAAATAATCCAGGAGGACTTTACTGTAAGTTTAATCACTCATTTTGTTGACAACTGTTTTCTGTATGTAGTACCAAATTGTCATTACGTTAGTACCAGAATATTTGCATACGATCGTTAGTCATGGCTTGATAATTACAATTAAATTTTGAAATATACTGTAATTGCACATTATGTCAATATTTTATCAAGTTTTTTGTAATTTTTGTTTCCGTATGTCGATAACACGTACGAAATTTTCAAGCAATATTGTTTTAATATATAGGGCGTTGTTATTTCCTATGGTACGGACTGTACACAGTTATGTCGGTTGGAAGTAGTACGTCGGCGCGCTGCACAAATTGAGCCAATTAGAATCTAGCGAAGTGCAATGATATTAAGTTATTTTATTTGTTTACTTCAGAACTCAACTTAGACTAAACGGATAATAGCAGAATTATTTTTTTCCCAAAGAAATCTCTAAACGAGTTTCTAATGTGTGGACTTAGGAAAAGAACACATTTCAAACGATGGTGGAATTGTTATTTCAAAACATCATGTTTATTAGATTTATAATTTCGGTGCCCCTCAAAATGACTAAAAATAGATTTTTCAATATATCATACCCATACAAGTGCACGGGATTTGTATGAAAGTACGTTAGAAAAGTGTGTCGAACTATGCTTAAAACTATCCAGCAATAAACAGATGAGGTCACTGACATTGTCAGTCAGGCGAGTGTTCTACGATACCACTGCACGCCGTTTCAGTGTCTTAAGCTAGAGGTGATATCGCACCAGATGAGCCGGTCAACATCGCCCTTGGCACCGTGCCTCATTCACACACACAAAAACACGGCCACCAGGCGGGCGCCCTAACCCAAGCTGACGCTAAAAAGTGAATCAAACTCCCGCGTCAGGTTTCAACTCGCCGTAGAAAGAGACTGGAGAACGTCTCTGTGCGGTGCTGAGTGCTGACGCGGATTTTCGGCGTGGCCGACGAGCGCACCTCGTCAGCCCTGGGTGAAGGGGCAGGTACTCGTGTTACAGCATCACTTCCGGAGCAGCCGACCGCCACGCAGCTGACCCCGTGTGTCTCGCACGACGGCCCATGTCCGGTCAGCCTGGCCAGCCACCCACCACGCCGTCCATCCTCCTTGGATCATGGCCGCCAGGGGCGTCATTTGGGGCTACAGGGGGGGGGGATTTAGAATTTTATGTGTATAAATATATTTTTTGTAATTTTTAATGTAAATAATGCTAACTTAGTACATGAAACTGAAGTTTTATTATTAAAGTATCTAATTTATACATGCTTAATTAATAAAAAAGATGCAACAAGGTCACTGTCGCCAGAAAACAAAATCTTGCCCCCCCCCCCCGCACACACGTTATTCTTATAAAGGTGCGCAAACCTCAAGCGTAAATAAATTTCATTAAGTTATAATTTCTGGTTTTATAATCTTTATTACTAGGTAAATTAATATATGTGACCGAAATACAGTAACCATGACTTTCTAATACACAAGTGAATATTGTCAGGTGCTCCAAATTTGGGAATTATATGAAATACCACCCATTTCCCCCCTTTAACCTCCTAACCAAATAGTGGGCGGTCCGAGGGCCCTCTCCGGGGAAACTTTAGGTTCTAAGGTGCCAAATGATGCTGTTTTTAAGCAGATTCCATAAGAAAAGAGAGGGTATCTGGACCCCATTTCACTACTTGGTCTAGTGTTCAAACATTTCGGGGAGGGGGGCGTTGCCCCCCTCCCTCTGTGTGCGGCCATACTCTGCATATTTATACACAGTACATAAAAATGTAGGTTTTGGCCAGGGGTCTGACACTAGATAGGGCCTACGATCTCCTTATTGAGCACTAATTATTGTTTGTTACTAACGTTGTGATGACTCTGAAAAATACCACAAAATTAATTGCAAACGTTTTTTCGACTGTCTTTTTCACAATTCATGTACACGATTGTGTTAGTTGAACACATATAAGACTGAATTATAAGGATTATAAGGTAGTAAACAGTTTCCGTTTGAACATGTAATACGAAAAACCTTTTTCTCCTCGGGGTTTGTCAGCCTGGTCGTTTTGATTGTATTGTATTTGTCCGTTACCACGTGTCGGTTGTGTGAAATGCTGTGTTTTCTAGGTTGTAATTGCCTTAAAACATGTTACTTCAAGTCGAGTTTTTAGTGTCTTATATATTTGTATTGGGTTTATGTTACGAATAATGTGTGTAATAAAATGTTGAGTACCTTGTTGCGAATACCCTAACCAAAACATTTCCCACAAAATTATTTTACAAACTCATACCACTTTTGTTGCGTATAAATAAATTACGAAAGCATACTTTTATATACACGAGCATGTCTCAAGAAATGTTCAAATCATGCATTGTAAAATTTTTAAAACGGCAACATGACGCGGTTAGCGGCGTTTATTTGTAGGGTCAAAACCAAATTCTTTTGAAAAAATCAATTGACTGAAAATAGTCATAATAAAGGAAATAGGCAATCATAAACACAGAAAGCGATTATAAACACAGAAGAAAGTATAAAATAGAATTTTGCAGGCATTATATGCTAACACTTAAAAAAGTAAATAATAAATTAAGCATGTGATTCCTTGTACGATTTCCAGCTGCGTGGTTGGCAACTTTTTATCGTTAGTGAGGCCAAAACAGCCCACAAAATAAGACGCAGTGCTTAACGTGGGAGTGCCAACTCTGTCCTGTCTATGCTCCTTGGGTCTGTCTGTATGTCTGTATGGCTGTAATGTACGCGTTCCTATACAATAATCCGATTGGGATGAAACTTTGGTGAGTTGTGCCTGTGCCGCGGAGGTTTCAGACAAAAAAAAATCTATGTAACTGTATATAGGTGGAAGAGGATGATTAAGGTGGGGCCGGGGGAGGGGAGGCGATCGGAGTACTCAAATAAATTACTGAAAAAAAGATATATATAATTTTCAAAAACTGATCATTAATAACCCTTAGCATCATTTTGACCATACATTTTAAAACATTATTGAAATGAAAAAAAATACTATGTTTTATCACTTTAAATACTGCTAACATTATTCATTTTATCAATGAATTTTGGAATGCCAATTTCTTATACTTTTTTAAAATTTTTTATTGTTTATAAAAATTTGTTTTTTGGAAAGATATTGGGAATCGAAATACATAATTTTACGAATTACTTAAGGTAATTTGGAACACTTAGACTAAACTTTCCACGACTCAGAGAGAGAGAGAGAGAGAGAGAGAGAGAGAGAGAGAGAGAGAGAGGCATTAAATTGAAAAACATACGAACGAAGTTGCAGTCAATACTCAATAGCTAGTCTATTAAGAACGAGTGCGCTATCCCGACGTCCCTTCTGACGTAGCCTACCTTTTATGGTAGAAGAAGAGCTGGTCAGTGCTTTATGTCTTTAGCGTTGGTGAGGGGTGACATGTGAGCACAGAGCGGTGCCGGGGTGAGGCAGCGGGGGAAATGGGAGATCCCTGAGAAAACCCGTCAGCCAGCGGCATCGTCCGATATGATTTCCACATGCAAACCTCCGGGGAGCAACCCCGCCGGGAATCACCCGTGATCGTCTTCGTGGGAATTGTTTGTGATCCGCTGTGCATTACCATGTGGAATCAAGATTACCTATCAACTCGTCTATTAGTTTACCTTCGTTATATTTTTCAGCAAGTTTAGCAAAGTGTTTCATGACGATAAAATGTTGAATTTATTTTCTGAAAAGAATAAATGTAAAAAAAAAGTGCACTCGCCAGTGAGATGGCCTATAGAACGAGCGCTGGTGCGTCACTCAGATGTTTGTTTTAATGTCAGCCGTACCGTATGGCTGGAGGTATTTGGAGTGTCCAAGGACGAGTATAGCTCTGATGTGACGATGGCGATCGACGCACCCGCATTGGATCTATAACTTACTTCATTATGGGCGCGCACGCGAAACGTGGGGAGGAGGAACTAGGGTCATATGATGCTCCCCCTCCACGGAGGGGAAAAATATACAACAGTACATACATTTTTTAGTTTCCAAAATAAACTGAGCATAATAATGATACGTGTGTGCGTATGTGTGTATGTATGTGATACACACACACACACGTTTTTTTCTGTACGTCGTTTCTATATTCACCTGGAAGTTGGCCTCAGGGTGGAGGACATCATGGTTCAGCCTGCAGTGATTCGCCATAACCTTCCGCAAGGATGGGAGTGACACAACACCCATTCCTGATTCCCAGGAGGTAACACTAACTTCCCTTTCCCCGGTCGGGAATCAAACTCGGGACCCTTGGTCTACCGGCCAGACTCTATGTATCGTACATTCAGAGTTTCGCTGAGATTCACGTCTCTGTTAACTAAATGTAATTGAATTTATTTGGTCATATGCTTCTCCCCCTCCCCCTCCCCCTCCCCCCGCGCATCCTTGTATAGGCCTACCATAGCTTTATTTTATTAACTATGTTCTCAGTATCCTTTTGGTACTTTTGATGTCCAGTAGCAGAATTTTTATTGCTAGAAAATAATGGTGAAAAGCTGTTTTAGCTTATTTTGCCTTTAAAAATGCATTTTGGGACCACAGTTACAAGATTAGAAACCAACAGTCTTACATGGAAATATGCAGAAATGCTAGTGAGTGAGATATGTTTGGTCAGCGCTCAACATCGAGGTCTTCAGCGCTGGTGAAGGGTGACATGAGGTGAGTATGAGCAAGCGCCGGAATGAAATGGCGGGGGAAACGGGAGATCCCCGAGAAAACCCGCCCACCAGCGGCATCGTCCGGCACGATTCCCACACGCGAAAATCCGGAGACCGACCCCGTCCGGGAATCGAACCCGGAAATGCTAGTATTGAGAAGAAAATATCTTGTACGGTTGTAGAATGATTGATATAATGCTACGACTTTTTGCTACAATGTCTGTTATATTATTAGGTAGATGTCATCGGTGGCTGTACCAACCACAACGCATAAAATCTGTTAGGACATTTTGACAAACCAAATAAACGTCACACCACTTGCACAATAATTTGCAGGGTGACTACAGACCTCAAAAATAGGAGAAACCTGGAATTGTCATGGAAATTATTTATACCTGGAAATATCAGGGAAATTTCAGGTAATTTTTAGCCCAACTGAAAACGCCAGAAATGTTCTCTCTTGACTCGTTTTGAGCTTCCAAAAAGTCACAACATGGACCATAATAGGAGTTTTGAAAGCGTTAATATATTTTTTGTTCATACGTGACTTTTATGTAGATGTAATTATACCTGATTGTCAGATTCGTACTTACTGCCGCTGAATTTTTGTCAAGTTTATTAGCTTGACAACACAGAAGTGTTAGAACTTGAAATCTTTACATTTACTGGAAAATATGTTGAACAAATTCCGAAAAAGTTGTTTCCATGCTTGTAAAACATCAGGGAAACTTTGTCAGTGAATAATAAGAGAATTTTCTTTATTGCAATGTGTAGCCACTTTGATTTTGTATCCGGACTTTCGTCGTACATCATATGACTAATTCATTTAAACATTTTTGCTGCCTTTTAACATATGTGATTACAGTATCTGTACAACTCAATGCAATGTTGAAACGCACATGTTTCGTTCGCACAGGTAATCTTGCTGCAGCATTACTCACCAGGACATTATAACTACAGGTTTTACACGAAAACTGAGGGCCCTGGAGAGTTGTAACAACTTTAGTCTAATTACGACACACATACTAATTACAATGGCATCAAACGCCTTTTCAGTCACAGTAACCATATTGTATGCACCTATATTGTGCAAACTACTGTTTTACGCATGATTGTGCTTACGGCGCATTTTATCACAGATTTCAGTTTACTAATTTCACATACCACATTTTGCAGTAACGCAAGTAGGCTACTTTTCTTAATGTCCAAGAAAACGTGTTTTTCTACGGTACTTAATATTTTATTGTGCCTTTGCGTGTCATATATCAAATCTCTTCTTCTCGCGTCAGCAACCCCGGGACAAAATTTTGTTACATGTTTCTGAAACACGTTGTTTGTGCATGTGTGCAATTAAATTTCTACAAATTTTTGGAAGCGCTTACGTAATTTTTGTACGTACTGTTTTTTTTTTTCCACAAAAAAAAGTTGCTTTTTTATGATGCCCAGATGAAATGCACAGTGATTAGTGTGAAGAACACATTCTTCTTTTGACATAGCCGTAGCTGCAACGTAACAAAATGGTTGCGCAGTCCGTTAAAGTGTAATAATCTATCCGATGTCAGTGTGGGACATCTCTCTTGCTCTTTTTCCCTCGTCATGTTCTGGCACCATATCTAAACCTTTTGAAAAGTTGTGGTTTTTTATTTTGTTTTTAAATAATTTTTAAAACATTTGCGAGCCTTGTGGTTTGCAGATCAATAGTTTGTGTTCAGTTGAAGTGTCGCCAGAGCAAGGAACACAGACAGCGAGTGAATTAATCTAGAATACGTGTGGTAACGGACGTTGCAGGGCTTCCATTGACGTCAGCCGGCTAGGAACGTGTAAAGGTTATCGGTGAGTTGGAGAAGGGTGTGGCCGAGCCTGACCCGCAACTTGAACTGGAAGGGATTCTTGGCGACCTGACGTCACATCTGAGGAGTTTTGTAACGGGCCACAGTGTTGTTATTAATACCAACAAGCTGCCTGGATTGCGTCACATAATGACACGCGTCGCGCGGCGATAGGACAGCGTGACCTACATACGGGGCAGCGGTTGGAACATAAATATTTACGTCCCACTGTGTGCCTGCCTGGTCTACGCCTGTGTTTGTGTGTGTATTATACATAATGTCTACCCATACATACACGTCACTCTTTGCTTGTCATGGAGTTTATTATCTCGGGTTTATGAACTCTGTACGAATATAATTTCTAGAGATGATGGTTTATCGCGTGGAAACTCGACTGTTTTCTGGATTTAAACGTATGTTCAGCTTACTAAAATATACTGGCCTTCACTTTTACGTGGAGCTGTTACCCCTATTTGACGGAGCCAATAAGAATCCTACTATTGTAATATTTCATGCCTGTTATTGGTTTGCAGAGAACTACGTTGTGTCAGATGTACTTCACCTAAGTTACAAGAAACTGCAGCGTTTTCAAGAGTACTGTAGCACAAAAACATTTGCGATATACTATCGTCTCTAATAATTTAGCTTCATATCAGAATCAGCGATGGTCAGTGAGTAAAATGCCACTGCAGTGGAGAAGTTGCTACCAACTGAAGAAAAAGGGACAGTTTGTGTGAAGCTTACGGTTCAGGATCAGTGACTTTTACTAGAAATTAGTGGAATCGATTGAGAAAAAAGTCAATTACGTAATATCGGTTGAAATTTTAGTGATGTCACTAGTTGATGGAAAATGCCGATCCGGGGGCAGGGGGTTGGGGGTGGGGACCGGGGGACACACGGCGGCCATCTTGGATCCCGTCCGCCATCTTGGATGACCTTGACCTTTTGCAGTCGCCATCTTGGATTGCATCACTTCCGGTCGTCATCTACTTCCGGTCGCCATCTTGGATTGCATCACTTTTTCTAGAATTTTCTACTCTG
>PNEQ01011129.1:5920-61143 GCA_003012365.1 Medauroidea extradentata | reverse complement strand
AGCTATGCCACTGAAATGCTGAGACTACAGTATTCGTCAAAGGAAATTATTTACGACAGCAGAAAGTGTAAATAGTTATTTTAGCTTAGCAAGCGCAATTTAGTGTAGCAATAATTTTTTAAATGTTAAATTAACAATTTCACCCTAACCCACGATATAAATATTATATTACTATGTAGGAATTCATTATGTAGCCAACCTTTAAATGTGTGTTATTGGGAAAAAAATATAACGCATAATAAATGTTGTATTGTCATTTACTTTCATGATTTACAGTTTAATTAAATAAATACTTTACTTATATACATAAGCCAAAAGCTAATGAATATATAATTTAATTGTAGAACAGTGTATTAATGTTCGTTAAATTCCATTTTTCGCCATCCATGGTCTGTTTTGACAACCAAAACAGTCTTTCATGATTTATAAACGTCTTTTATGCTATAGGATAACTGCAAGTAACATTAATATTGGCCTAATGCGATGTGCAGTACAATGTGACTATCTTAAACAAAAATGTTTATTATCTAAATAAAAATATAGTGGTTTAAAGGCATTTAAATTTAATTTTAAAAAATTATACGTTTAAGTATTTCTGGCAGTAAGCAATCCCATACATAATTTTTTTATGAATCGTGTTCCCCTTACGCTGTGCATAACCTCAACAACAATATACGAACCAAGATTAACATTTTAAGTCACCGAAATTCGGTGATTTCGAAGCATTCGGTTCAATCGTTTGTGAAACCGGCACTTAACAGTGTAAACGTGTTGAACATAAAATTATATATGTACACTGGTTTTTCAAGGCATTAACTATGTTTTGAATTTAGATTTTTTTGCTATGTTCGAATACTTTGAAAATAATAGTGTAGATAATGTGTTATTAGCGCTGAATTCCATAATACAAACTGAAAGTGCTTCAATGAATCCAACAATACGCACAATTAATTTGTTATGGTTTTATGATCTTTTAAGTTTTTCATTTTGTATATTTGTATATTGTCTGTTTGAGACTGAACTGTTATTTAAAGTATATTATACTGTGCTAATGTAAATGTTCTTTTAATTTTATATATATATATATATATATATATATATATATATATATATATATATATATATATATATATATTCATTTGGATTATTGCTACATCGAGCAATATGTATAGAATTTAGACATCATGCTGTATTATCGCCAATAGATCTAAAATTATTACCTTTTAATTTGCGCTCATATGTTATGTTAAACTTTATAGACCAAAACCATTACCTTATACTGTCGAGGTTCTTATCTACCTGCGCTCAAATCGCGTTGCAGCGTGTTGCGATTAGTCATTTTTCAAACGCAGCCAACATAGATAAGAACCTTAAGAAAATGTACTGTTTCAGCTGTAGATACTGAACAACACTTTAATATTATTAGAATAAATATGTAACTGTTTTTATTTAACACGTAATTAGTTAATTGTTAAGTAGACCTTACATATGTTTTTGTTTGCGTTGTCATCGAAAAATTGAATATTTGTACTGCACTCACAACGCCAAGTTTGTAGAGTAAAGCTGGTAACTAGATAATCTGTAACGACGGGTGTTATCTCTTTGGGCAGATGGGGTTTGAAACTTAAGGAGCGATATGACCTTCACTAGCTATCTTCCTCTCTACTCCTCCCACTTCTTTTGTCAGCTCATCTGTATGTGGGGAGAAACAGAGGGGAAGGAATTCACACCCGTAGTTAGGAACATTGCCACCAGCCACAACCAAACCAAATACGTACGTCGACGCTGGGCATAAATTCCCACGGTTCCGCCCGGCGCCCTTAATAGGGTGTGTTACATAATTAAACGCTAAAACCACTAATCTATAGGTTTCTTGAAGCCAATTAGCGAAAATTAAACAATAGCAATCCTAGACAATAGTTTTAGCCAACGTTTTAATCAAAATTGTTTCCAGTATTACGGACTTCTGAGGCACAATCTCTGACGCCAGAACCTCGTGAATTTAACTGCGGCGAAAGAGATCACGCGAAACGAATTAGTAATTCCGGATAAATATTTACTCATGAAGTTGTTGCAAATACCATTATCTAGGATTGTCATTGAGTATTTTATTCATATTGGCTTCGAAAAAAAAAACGTAGAAATCAATAGATGTTTTCAGCGCTTATTTATCTACAACGTATTCTTAACCATGAAATTTTAACTGACGTAACCTAGCCTCGTGAGTTTTCGGAAGCGTCTAAAAGCTCGTGTTTCCGACAAGGACCAGCGCTGAACTGCGCCGACATGTCGCGGCTGGCGGCACGCATTTCCGGACATTGTTATGTTTGCCGCGCCGCGACGAACACACGGGCGCGCGGCGCGACGCGAGTGCATAGGGCACAAGGGAGGATGCGGCGGGAAAAGCGAGCGGACCGTTATTGCAGGTCAAACTGCAAGTTTAATTACTCGTCCCGGGCGTCGACCGCCGACATGGGCAATTCATCACGTAATTACAGCGCCGACCACAACACCGTTCCTCCATTACGACTCGCTACCGGCGCTAGTGTTTTTTTTTTTGCGATGCTCAGTACACGTGTCTGCCATATACCTGTCCCAGGCTAGCTGGACCACGCCCCGTCGAGCTCGGTGGCGCAGCAGTAAAGTGTTCGCACAGTTACAAACTTCAGCATTAAGACTTAGGTAGAACATATTGGCTAGAGTGAGTGAGTGAGCGACTTTGGTCAGCGCTTAACTTCGTGGTCTTCAGCGCTGGTGAGGGGTGACATGAGGTGAGTATGGAACAGCGCCGGAATGAAAATGCGGGGCAAACGGGAAAATCCCCAAGAAAACCCGCTGACCAATGGCATCGTCCGGAACTATTACAACATGCGAAAATCCGGGGACCGACCCACCGAACCCGGATCGCCTTGGTGGAAACTAAAACTTGGCTGAAACTAAAAATAAACATTTTAAAAAATTCAATAATTTTTTTAAAAATACAAATATTTTTTATTCTTTAATTTTACGAGCATGTCATTGTAGCCTGCAATGTCTTTATCCACTGTGATTTTTTTTTAGTTTGGTGTATCAGTTGGTTTTAGTGTAGTCGTTAAAACGGAAACATGCAAAATATGACTTTAACAAGCCATTACGCGAAAACTGTGAGAGATAAAAAAATTTCATAAGAGCCAAATTTAGTCACATTTTGTGTCTAAAATACGAAAAAAAAAAAAAAATATCTGGTACAAATACAAAATAAAATAACTAGTGACATTTGAAACAATGTTGGCATCACGGGTAACCCTCGCAACCCAACGGACGTGCGCAGAGAACCACAAAGAACTACATCAGCAGAACTGTCGGAGTTTCTTGGAACAGACTATACCTCGCATATCTACCAATGGAAGAATAATTTATAAAACACAAGACAGTCGGGGGGTAAACGTCAGGGTTTATAACTGCACGGGTGCATGTAGGGCAGAATAATCCTCGCCCAGGACGAAATTGGCTAAACTCGGCGGGGGAAAGTTAGTCATGTTGGCAGGACTGCAGAGGGGCTAGAGCCTTGTCATTAACTATTCACGCTGGCCGGCGGAGGCGTCCTTAAGTCCTTGCTACGAACCGTCCGCGACAATAATTAATGACGGAATTATGCGCGGGGGCGTGTCGCGACTGCGCACGAGCTCAACTCCAAACAAGGGCGAAAGGCCAACCCTACACTAAACTACGCCTTTCTTCTGCACATTATTTTTTGTACCTGGGACTGGTGTATTCTCTCATTGGCTTATATAGCCTACGTTCACAAAGCTCATGTTTGAGAACCTTACAAAGTTATCATCTAACAAAAGAATGTTCGAACTTTTTTTTTTGTCTGCAACGAATCAGTAATGAGCTGGCACGTAGTTAATAGCATATTCTGGAAATTCCACAAATTACGAAAGTAACACGTTGTTAAATTGTTCAACAAAATCTCTCTACTTCACACTCAAAGAATCGCTTAAGGAATACGGGCTACATTTGTCCCGTTACGAAACACGTAACAGTAGGCCTATGTTTTTAAAAAATAATGAGAGCTACCGCTGACAAAACAAATGCAACCATGCAGAAAATGATTATATTTAATACTAGCTGCCCCGACAAACGTTGTTTTCTCACATAAATAACTTATTGTACGTGTGTAAGGATGTGGTATATAAGTGGAAGATGCCTAATAATAAAGAAATTAATAAATAATAATAATAGAGCAGCGACACCTAGTGGGGATAGACTGGTATCAGCTCGTGGGGATAACTGATCAATTATCACTTACACAGTTATCGACCGGGTTCTAAAATTATTAAATTAAAAATATTTACTAAATAATAGCACTTAAGAGTATAAAAAGTAGATAAAAACCTATTCACAGACCTACAGAATGTATATACAAAATTTCATTGAAATCGGATAAGCCGTTCCGGAGGAGTGTGGAAACAAACACTGTGACACGAGAATTATATATATTAGATCAAATATCCAGTTAATGAATACCACCGTGGTTTCTAGTTATTTTAGGTTTTGAGCATTACAGAAGTTCAACGATATGAAAAACTAACACATAGCCTACATCGTAACTAACTCTCGAAACATTTTCTGGAACTGAGGGTCCAAGGTATTTCTTTGTTTGTCAAATTATAACTGTAATGACAATAACAACACAAAAACACTTGTTAGATACAGGTCACGAGTGAGATCCAGTAATGCCAACCACAAACCTGGCGAAATTTAAAAAACATATTTAATTAAATTAAGTAACCACGGCGCGTTACGTAAAACTGCCAATCACATAACCTTATTAGATTCACGTGATAAAGTTTTTAAAAAGTGGCGCTACAAATGTTAAGAGTAAATATCTTGCAAGCACAATCTGTGACGACAAAATTACGTATATTTGATTGCTTGGCAAGAAATTGACCTCACGAATGTGTCACCGTGAACAAATGTTTGCTACAAAGTTGGCAAATCCAGTTACTTAAGTTTGCTATTCTTTAGTTACAAGGTAGGTTGATAAGTGAGCTTTACATCTCGTTGACAACGATGACGTTAGAGACGGTTTGATTTCCGAGAACTACGGGATCTCAGTTGGCGTTCCTTATCGTTTCTTAATGCTCTTAAAGAAAATAAGTGTCGCTACTTTAAATTATTTACTTTTAATAACAGTTCTTGTTTAAGTTTCATTTCGGAAAACTTAATATCAGCATTAAATATGTGCTAATAAAGTTTCTGATATCGCAAGCAATTAATTGTATGTTAGTTATGTTACGCCATCTGAACCTGTCCAAAGTAATTAATCACTTCTCTACTCCGGAAGTTTCTAAATTATATATATACTACTATAGGTGGTTCATGTTAAAGACAGCACTTTTGAACCCATAGTTGTTTTTTTCGTTTCCGTTAATTTACAGCTTTCTGCTACTTTTTAATATATACAAACCATTCTAACAATCAAATTCTAAATATTGTACTGTACTCGAACGTTAATGTTTAAGGTTACAATAAGATTTTTAAAATAATTTTCGTAGATAAAGCGGTCGTCAAAAGTGACAGTTTTATCGCTAACCCCGTGTACAGGAATTCCATCAATACTAGCTTTAAATAAACTACAGATTCTTCTTATCCTGTGCTTTAAAGTAGCCAGAATATTAATAAAGAAACTAAACTGAATTTTATTCCCAAAAATTAATAACTTTTGAGTTGACAGTTATCCTTCCCTCCTAAATAAAGAAATTAATCTCGTGCATGCATGCAGCTATTGTATTGCCGATGACCACAGTTTTCCCACTGCAGGGATAAAGAAAGCGTCAAATGTAGTGGGAAAAAACAGCGATTCACAATCAGTCCCGCACAGAGAACTATTTTCCGGGGTTTGGGGGAATGGATCTCAAAAGTAAAAATTTATAAAACTTTGTATAAATTGTAGTATTTCGTTACAAACTAGGCTTTATTTTCAGGTTTTAATATACGTGACACTGAACAACACTAACAATCGTGGACTCTTTAAATATATATGATTGTAAATGTTTAGAGGTTTGTATGAAAATGTACGTACAGGTTCAAACGTTTCGGAAGGGGGAGGGGGAGGTATAAACTCTTCCCCCTCCTTTATTCTCCCTCCCTCGATGTACGGCTGTGCTCACAACACTGTTGAGTTAAGAAGTTCCTAGGCAACAGCAGCACCGCGGGAGAAGTTACGACAAACAAGCGACAGTCGCACACCGGCACGAGACACACGAACGACTAATACTAATCGTGTCCAATCACCGCCTTCCAAGGGCACGAACTGGTCTCTCCTCACGTCCTCGCCAGTTATGGAACAAACGACAGTCACGTGGATATTTGCACTTCCCATCAATATCCTGCTGTGCACAAAAAAACACCGTGCCTTACGTCGGTGAAAATGTTAACTCGTACTGTAGCTTGAGAAACATCTGTTTTCTGAACAGAGGCGTAAGTATAACGAAATATTTACTCAAACATGTACACAATTCCCAGTGGCTTCTTGTCATGTGCGAATTTTATATTGTTCTATTTATTCAATTAAGCGTTTCTGCACAACTAAATGCGTAAAGAAAACTTGCGCATATCGGTACGATAAAAATCCAACTAACAGCTTCGAGATAATTTAACTTTGTAGATTAAGTGTACGGTAAGTTTCGTGGTAACTACGTTTAAAAAGCGTTCCTTTTCTTTCTTTATTTTGTAATTTTTTATTTAATTTGAAAAATCTCTAAGTATGGTCTACATAAAAAATCGTGAACTAATGGAAAATAAAAAAAGACAAATGATTTACATAATAGATAATTATTACAATCAAAGAGGTGGAAACAAATTTTGTCCTTTTACGATATTTCATAAAAATATATAACTAATACACATAAATATATAACTTCCATAGAATTAATATCAACCACAATTGCTCACGGCATAAATTAGAACCATAAAAATTCACCCGGCAATTTTCCAGAAACATAGTATTATTTTGTAAAAGCTATTACACGGGTTGTATGTACAGCTGTAATGAAATACAGCACAGCGAGCACGTTTATTCGCGGAACACACAGAGTTTTGAGAACAAAGAAACCAGGTCATGCAAACAACTTGTGTGACTCGTATCACATTTACTCGAATGCAGAATTGTAGCTACATTTAATGTTGCATTTACCTACCTCTTCCCGCCCTTTTACGACGCAAACAGCACTGGCTATACGATTAAGAAATAAAATTAAGCAAAATAAAAAAATCGTTCATTCTCGCTTCATATCTCAATTTTATAATTACGTTCCTCATTATGGTTTCAAAGCACAGCACGTGTACGGTATAAACGCTAAATTCCTTTTACGCTATTAAATTCAGCAGGTAACTGGAAGTAAAACTCGAATGCATAAAGTTAAATTCAACAAAACCACTTACATGTACATTCTATTATATACGTAAACAAAAAAAATGTAAATTTCTGCGCAGTCATGTACTAAATATTACGGTTTGTAGGGATGAATAAAACATTCTAAATTACGTGACAGTTCGAAGGATGAATCCAAAACGGAAATGCATAAAACATTGTTTTTACCTAGATGAGGAAGTATTACCCCATATTATTTCAACAGACAACTCCTCACACATATGTTGATGCATCAAAACAATCCACTAAGAGATGACTAAGGATCTTAAGTATCCCTCTTTCGCTTTTCCCACATCACGAACCTTCTGGCATAAATGCAACGGAAATTATCAACAGTATTGTTTGATGTTACCCGATTAACTATCGCTAACCTTTCCCCTTCCCCGTGCCCTAAATACTTTATTTCCCTCTAAAGGCCCTAGTAACGGTTCTAAAATAACTGTAACCGAGCAAACAGAATAACATAATGCCAGCGGCAAAGCGGGCGGCTTTCATCAGGACGGCAACGCAGCGTTCAAATATTAACTCCCTCGGCTCTCTTTGATATTGCCGGCGTAGGCAAGAATACAAACTGCACGGGTAAAGGAACTGGATTTCATAACCCGCTCAAAGCCCTAGTGGGGCTCTGTCAACGAGATCGCCGGAAATCCGACTGCAATCGATGCATTATAACTAGAATGCAAACACCAGCCAGCGGGCGTAACCGAAGGCTGTGTAATGTGCTACGCGATAGTTTGGACGTGGCGGGGTCATGCATTTAATGTGGTCAGGCTGCACGCCTCCCATCACAGAGATCTGGGTTCGATTCCCAGCGAGTCTCCTCGACATGCGCATGTGGGAAACGTGGCGGACGCCGTCATTGGTGTGCGAGTTTTCCCGGAGTATTCCATTGTTTCTCCATATTCGCCTTACAACACACTTTTGCAGTGCTCAGGCAAAATACATGTCAGATAATAATTTCCCAATTATTTTGTCAAAGACACGGATATAGAAATTTCAGTCAGGCCGAAGTGAAGAGAATTTGATCAGCACTCAACAATGAGGTCTTTAGCGCCGGTGAGGGGTGACATGAGGTGAGTATGGAGCAGCGCCGGAATTGAAGAGCGGGGGAAACGGGAGATCCTCGAAAAAAAAAAAACGCCGACGAATGGCATTGTCCGGAACGATTCCCACGTGGGGAAATCCTCCTGGGAACCGGCCTCGCTCAGAATCGAACCCGGATCGCCTTGGTAGGATGCGAGTGATTTATCTACTGTGTCAACCACGACCCCGCCCGCTCAGACAGAAACTGTGTGGATGGGCGGTGGGGGAAACAGGATTAAAAATGGGGGGGGGGGGACAAATGAAAGTATCTATAAATAAATGTAAGTAATACTTTAAAACTAGTGTGGCAATGTTGTTGACGGCGTGGGTTGGCATGTCGCAAAAACACGTGTGCTACATTTTCAAGCGAGGCGGCCGTCCTCCATGGTTAACGACGACCCCATCACTTTTGACGTCTTCGCGATGAATACTTGTTGACGACATGCAAATGTCAGCGAGAGTTAAATTCATCCCCTCGCCCCTCCCCTGGACGACAGTCGCGCTGTCAATAACGGGATGCCGGCTATTGACGTATTTGTGGAGGTCAGCCAGGGGGCGCGGAATGGCCATCACTTGCGGCGACCAACTGGAGCGCCGACATGTGTAGTTACTGCGCGACGTCAGCTGCCCCTCTCTCGCTGGGCGAACTACTGTCTGGCGCATGTTGGCTTGCACCCCGCTGCAACAATGTCCGCAGGCGAATTACTGCCAGCGCAGGTTAGCCTGCACCCCGCTGCCTCTTGCTACCTCGTAACGGGTCTACAGAGATTCGGGGTTGCCAATACAAATCCGACTGCATCTCGACTAAATTCCTATAGTGATTAAAATATGCAAGTCGTGCAAATTATCTTATATAGAAAGAAGATAAGGGGGGGAGAGATTCCATTCCTCAGGGTGAAAAGCACATAAGTAATTCCTTTAATCTACCCTGTTTCGATAACGTAGCTTTATAATATTCGGAAATTTTACATAGTTCACGTGTTAACATTAATACATATACATAAAAAAAAAATTCAGTTATTAATTTAATCAAATAAAATGAAAATTAAATTCCTCCATGATAGTTTCTACGCGATTAGAACTGGTCTTCGGGTTCAGTATCCGTTGGATGCGAATCCAGATATTCACTTTCGGTAAGCACGGCGGACACTGTCGATGGACGTTTTTTCTTCCCGTCAACCCACGTAGATCGACACGGTACAAACTCAAACAGTGCCTAAACATTTTACTAATCAAGCAAACTTGTAACGAGCCATCGCAAAGAAATCGCTTAAATATTATAACTTTGAAAAAAAAAAAATTAAAAATTTATTCCTCAAGTGGCCTGACAGCTGCGACAGGATGCATTAAATTTCATGTTCATGTTCATAAACATTCAAACTCCTAGAATTTTTTTAATATAATTTATCTTACCCGCATGTGATGCATAGTGCATTAATTCCATACACGAGTGGGTTCATGTCACTTATATTGGGCAATTAAAAAATTTGCTCACATGAGTATGTAAAATTCAAAATAATGTTCGATGCTGCAACGAGAAATAATTCATTCCTTACTTGAAGCTGATTCCAATTTCGGAAGGTATCAACAATGAATGACGAACAAAATTGTTACTGTTTTTATTCTAACCGCGAGTGCAGCAGCATGTACTAGTCTATGCTAGTCCAAGAACAGCCTGCACATGCAGTATGACCCTCCCTTTTGTACCTAGTGTCATCACATGGCCCACAGCTCCAGAATGCCGAGAGCACTGGATGGGCTGTGGAGAGGGTGATGTGCAGAGGGGGGGGGGGTAGGTTGAAGAGGGGCCACGAACAATGCTCACACATACTGCAGCTATTTATGGCGCATATTAGAACACCAGCCCTCGCCTCTGACGTCAGCGAGAGCCTCGTGTATACGTGTTTGTCGAGTATCGCCCCTCTTTACATCCTACCGTCCTCCACACACACTCTCTCTCCCTCTTTCCACACTCTCCACCCACTTCCCCGTCTTCCTCCACCTCCCAGGGGCCACGTCCGAGCCGTGAAACTCTCGCCTCGTGAGAGGACAAAAGAGCCGACTTCGCAACCGTCCCTTCTTCTAAATAACCCTGTAGTTGCGCGGGGGAGAAACGGCGGAAAAGAGGAGACGGAAGGAAGAAAGAGGAAGACGGAGAAAGAGACGCGCACACATTTTCGCGTCTTTGAGAACACCACACCTCATCTGCGAGAGAACCCGGCGACGCCCTGCTGTCGGCTCCATTCCCTCTGTACTTATCTCGGCGCTGAATGCGACCGAGAAGAGATTCCACGGACACGCGATCACGATCTGCGGCCGTGAAAATGACACGCCGCCGTACGTGAAATGAAACTCGTGCATAAGGAAATGTGGCTCGCTTTGTCTGCTATAATATATACTGCACTGCTACACCCTGCTCACGGTTAAGTGAACACTATTGAACAGCGCCTTGTCAAGAATAATGATTAAAAATTGTTTCGATCGTAGCAGCAGACGTTAATTTTGAAAACGACAATCAAAACACTCTAATTTTTTTACTTACGACGTGGTAATAAAATAAAGATTAACTAAAGGAAAAAAAAAAGGATTTAAAAAGTGCTAATTTGTCGCGAAATACTGTACATTTAAAGAAATTACGCGTAAGTTGTTAATCCCACAACTATGCACACTACGCGATAAAAAAAATCCCTTAATAATGGTCCAAAATATAAGGTTCGTAAATTAATTAACTTGCGTCATAAAGTTCAATAGAATGTGGCCATACAGAACTCCTTTTTTTTTTTTTTAACCCCGTATGTGTTGCGTGGCTTTCAATATGTCTATATCCAACACACGCCTGCTTAGATAAATGTTATTACGAACACAAAAATCAACAGTAATTTTTATTAGGGGAACGCATGCAAAGCTCGCATAGGTAAACAATCGAGACCTAGAACAACTTAATATCATGAAAAAATTTTAAATGTTACTCATCGAATAACTACAAAACAAAAATGTGGCTGCACAAATATACGACCTTGAAGATTTTACGAAACAGCCTACACTAATACTAGCAAACATAACATAGTAACTGACGACTACAGCAAAACTGTACGAATCGGGTTCAGCTTGGCTCAGTTTGTAATTATTTTTAAGTTCACAGTTATAATCGTAATGGATGGAAAAACAAACTGGGCTACCCTACATTGTATTCACATAAGCAAAGCATTTGGAAGAGCAGTTTCTGTAATACGGGGCATTTTCCTCGACAGCTGACGGCGAATGTGTGGGGGAAATGAGTTACGATCGGGGGCATAAATCTTACCGACCCGCGCCTACAAAAAACAAGACAAAATGATGGCTTTGTTTTCATTAGAAACTTTACGAAAGATGAGGAGGAAGAGGAAATGTATCCATCGAAACGTAAACGATATCGTTGAGGCGCTCCAAAACAGAAAGTCTGAGAATAACAAAAAGGAATCCGTCAGATGTAAACTACGAGAAAATGTTTACTCAAGATAAAAATAATAATAAAGAACTTAGGCCTAACCACGAGTTTCAAGTCAACATAAAGTTTAAAGGCGCGTTTGTGGATGTTTGCAGAATTAAAAATCTACATTCCACTACGATTGTCCGTACAATATACCACTGACACGTTTAATTTAAAAAAAAAATGTTTGTGACAGGAGCAAATAGGAATCGGTGTCTATTCAGACATTCCGATTCAGTATGCCATTAGCGACAGTGTAAATAGAAAATGACTATGAATCATGAGGTGTACGTGGGCGATAATTGAACCACATCAGTTTTATCAGAGTGACTTCGGCTAAATAAATTACGGCTAAAATTCATTTTTATCTTATTTATACAAACCAGCGAACGAAAATAAAACCACTAAAATTAAGATGTAAAAATTGTGAAAGGTTACCTACGCATCACCAAAGTTAACTAACTCATACGGAAACGTATGTAATAATGTTTACTCTGGGTATCTATTGCAGACGTAGGCTTATAATTTCAAGATTCGTGTGTCACCTTTTTCAAGACTTTGATGGGTAAAACTCAAAGCTTTTTATGACGAAATGATTTGAAAATATTCAAGACTAAGAGGAGTCATATGCTGCACAGTTTTATGTAGGCGTTTTACAAAATAATGCAAAGTTCGGTCGCAAAAAATATATACTTGACGTTAGCTTGTTTTCATAACAAAATTGGTGATGGATGCAAAAATCTGAAAAATCTATGAGGTTTATTGCTACAAGAAAAAAAAAGGTAAAAATTATTGTATATTTCTGACAAAACAATGTAGCAATTCTTCAATGTGAAAATATTGTTTTTTTTTTTTAATTATATTTTAAAGATCACTGTAAGACTGCCGGGTCAAGATTAAAGAAATCTCACACAACCATATATTTAAAAATGACACAGAACCCTAGATCACGTGATCCGAGGAAGCCTCAACGACCTCGCTATAGATATCCACTCAGACAGTTGCCTCACGACATGATGGGCTGCATTCCGCTCGTCATCGACTCGAAGCCGGGACCCCACTAACGAGGTCGACCCGAGGCCTGACAGTCGATTGAAGAGAGGGGGTGGGAGAGTAATTAATGCAGATGGTCACCCCTAGATCCCCGGCCGGGCCTGCCCCTGTAGATGGCAGCTCGTCTAGTCGCCTCCGTGTACATTCATCCTCTTTCCTCTCCCGGTTGTCAGTTGTGAAACTGATGGATGCAAGTTTGAATAAAGGATCACCCGCGTTACCTCCTGCTACTCCCTCTCCTCACCCTCCTTTCTCGCTCCATCTTTCATTAAGCATTCCCGACCGCACAAAAAGCTTTTTACACGGCGGAGAGAGGAGAAATTGGGAGGAAATTTCTCTCCCTTTCACACCCCCGTTCGCCCGCTGTGATGTATTGGCTCCAGGCAGTCCCAGTTCTGAAGCGAATTGTGGAAATGCATAACGAATCTCGGCTTACAACTCAAATAATTTATAAACGAATAAACTTTAAGGGGATCAGTATCCGCCATTTTGGAATAGAACTTCTGTATTTAATCTGGCCTTCAAATTTCCTACAATGCTTTATGCTTCGATAGGGCAGAGGGAATTGTTTCTTACATTGTATACAGTTGGCATTGCTTGTCTATTATTGCATAGACTTATACTACACCTGTGACTATCGGCTGAAATAATTACTTTCATTCTCCGGAAGGTTACTGTTCAGGAACTAAAAAAGGTGTGAAGGTGTGGCAGTTTGGTAATGCTTAAGAAGGTAATATATGTGCCATGTTGACGGGAAATTTTAATAAATCTTATTGTATGGAATTTACAGCTAAAATTGCAGATCTCGAAGATGGCAATTACTGATCCCCCTTAAACGCGACGTAGGTAAGAAGGGAAATTCTCGGTGAATTGAGGTTTCTAGACTACGATCAGATTTACTGACGACAAAAGTCATCACCAGCTCTGATTCACACAAGCCTGTACATTTATCTCAGTGATGCCATGCATTTACAGGAAACAGCAATGTGCTCACGACCACGTCAGATGCACAGTATAAGATTTTAAAATCTAGCTATGTGTGTTTCGAATTAAGAGATGGCTATCGTTAGAATTTAAATAAAAATCAAACCATAAATACAATTTTGTAAACATTTCTCAAATTACGTTACGCATTTTCCTTTGTAAGAAAACCTGAGGATAACAGTATTTGTTTCGATTTCATTATTTGTGTCATGACGTTTCTCTTGGAGATCTTTGGAACTTCAAAAGCTAACTACGGAATAAAATACATACTGATAGAATTTTATAGACACCGTAAATATATTTTTGTCGTTACTGTTATTTACAGATCGAATTGCTGTTAGAAAATTTTTATTACTTTCTTAACATCAATTTGATCTGTAGTAAATTTGTATTTCGTAGTTAGGTTAAACTTACACAAATTTATCCAAAAATAAAGTTATGACATCAAATACAAAAATTCAATATAGCGACTATCACTCTCCCTTAAAGTCCTTACAAACGATCCACAATACCACGAACATCGTATGATAATAGGTCGAGAACTGCATAAAGTTTTTTTTTTTTAGCCTTTTTGCAGCCATCTTTACTATTTTCAATATGAAAACTTCCGTGTAACCAATAACCAGTGTAAACATTTCAACCCTCTCAAAAGTTAACATGTATTGACCCAGTAAAACACAATTAATTACAAGTTATACTGAGTGCTCTGTTTATAGTGAACAGCCTATAGTAGTGGCAGGCGACAATGGCGTCGTGTGCACGCGCCGACTACGACCGGAACAACCACTAGGTGGGTGAGAAGTGTGGGCGGGGGGATACGTACAGTCACCACCGCGGCGGGTGTGTAATTTCAGCTGCACCAACCCCGTCCCCTCTTCTCAACCACGTCATCAATCGTGTGCACGCCATCCAACACAACCAACCACCCTCCACAGCTCGAGTACCGTCCACCAGCCGCTGGCACACCGCGACGTTCAGGCCTGCCAACTGCGCCGTCAGAACGTCCGTGGTGCATAGAGACGAGACACAAACACAGATGGAGCGTTAGTTTGCAGCCAATACTGGTGTCAAGCTGACTGTTTATTCACGTCTCAATATGGCGGACTGCAATCAGCTGTTCCTGAAGGAGAATTAAGAAATAAGGTTATGGTTGGACCACGTCCGTAGAAGAACAGGTCTGCACACTCGCCTATCTAACAATGTATTTTGCTTGACCCCCTTGTTGTTTGGCTGTAGTTCGTCAAGTTACCGAGAATGTCGTACTTTTTGGCGCTGTTTTCCGGGCGGTCGGACTCAAACTCCACCCACTTTTTTCCATTGTTAAATTTATAAAGTAAATAAAGATTGCTGGAGCCTTTTCTTAAAATTGTGAGCGAAGAAAGTATTTCATAAATTGATAAAAAAATACGTTTTGACAAATTGTTTATCTTAGCGGAAAGGAAGTGGGCGGAGTTTAGTCCGACCGCCGTAACATCAGCGCCAATAAAACACAATATTCTCGGTAGCTTGGTGAACTACAGCCAAACAACACGGGGGTCAAATATCCAGGCGAGTGTCCAGACCTGTTCTTCTACGACCGTGGGTTGGACAAACCGCAGCTTATATGCTCCCTGACCAGAGTTTAGAGGAACATGAGGATAGAGCATAACGTACGTTTTAAGACGAGAGGTATGAGGCCTTGAGACGGAAGGAGCAGGAGACCATACGCCATATTTGAAACTGAAAAATGTTGTTCGTTAATGTAGCGGTTGTGAAATGTCCGACCATAACCTCATTTTCACAATACCCCTACAGGAACAGCTGATTGTCCTTCTTAACAACGCCACCGTATTGCTAACTGAATAAAGTCAGGTCGTGTTCCAACTGGCACTCTTTGTTAACTAAATGGTCACGTAACTCGATTTTGTGCACAATTATCAAATGCGGAAGCCCAAAATCACAGCCATATTACAACAAGCATAGGAAATAGTATACCTTATGTGTTTTTTTTTTAACCAACAACTCTTTAAGGTATCTCCATATTTCCCTAATCTCTGGTGGCGAAGGGCTACCAACCCGAAAACAAGGCAGTACAACCCAGGCAAATGTAATTGAAACGAATGGAATTTTTTTCTTTGAACAACATCACCGTGGTGATTTTTTAAAAAAAATTCGGTATGCATGTTTCTAGTAGACAATTTTTTTCTCTAAAATTTTCAGTAACAGTCCTTTAAAAAATTTAACAAAATCCGCTTAGGCTGTTTGCGACAAAGTTAACACTTTTTATTTCTTCCAGTTGATTAATTCATTTCAGCTTATTAAAACGAACATTTGTGTACTCCACCAGTTTTCCCGCGATCCCACGAGTGTTACAGAACAAGGTCCCTTGTCAAATCAATGTGCGATCAAACCAGTCGACAGCCTACAAACTCTACAATTTCAAGCGAAAGTAAAGTAGCTATTTAAATCTGGATTTTAAAAAACTAATAACGAACAGTGTTAACATTGCCTACGTTTTTGTTGGTTATTTATATTTTTTTTCTGCATTAAAAAAATCTTGTTCTTTTCCTTTGGCTGTGGGAAAAACGTTCCTCAGTCCGGCATCACTGGTCGGGACTCGGGACGAACTTACGCGCATAATGGAGTGATCGAGGGGCACCCGGTCGTCCACAGACGTCACTGCGCATGCGCACGAGAACTAACACTCGACGGAAAAGAGGAGGAAAAAAGAAGAGAGGATTAAATATAAGGGAGAGGAGTAGTCTGTGGATGATGAGGGGGAGGGAAGGGTATATGTATGTAAAGAGTAAAGCCGGAAATCCGCTTCATAAGACGGCACATCACCATTTCAAAGATGGAAGAAATAAAAGAAGCCCCAATAGAGGAAGAGGCCAGTCGCACAGCTACCAATTACAGCCCTGCGACTTGAGAAGCATATATATGTGTGTACAGTGCGGTGTTTCCGTCTCAGCCGCATAAAATTACCATTTCCGCCAGAAATGTTGGCGTTGTAAATAACCACACCAGCACCCGTGCATTACAAATGTAAACTGTGCACTGATTTATTAGATATGAGGTAAACCTCTGTGGCTGAAGTTGCTAAGATGTATCGGGATCACTAAGTTTCGAGTTCGAATCCTGAAAAGTCAGGCCTGTGAGGATATAATATCAGTGTATAAACACGTAAGTCACCTTTTTACCTTATTCGCGATTTCTCAAGACATATAGAAGGAAGATAGACCTGCAATTTACTATACTGTATTCACAAATACACACGAATATAGTTTGAAATATCCGTACAACAATGGTAGAAACTCTTGCATTTGAGAGTACATGTGTTCGATTCCAGACTCCCGCCATCCCAGTGGCGGATTTAAGGAGGTGGCTACCGGGCTGAACACCCCTTTCCCCTTCCAACAAATCGTGTTCAACATTCTGTAGCCAAAGTTTGTGCAGTCGCCTCAAGAAAACTGGTGTTTTGTTCTAAGATGATCCAATTTTATTTAACGTGTCCTATTTGTACGTACGTTATTTTTAATGTTCTGTAACAATAACAGCCACACTTTTGAGTTGGCTGGTATTATTTACAGTCCATAAAATCACATAAACCCTCCCCAAAATGTGTTTCTAAATCCGCCACTGCGCCATCCTAATTTAGGTTTACCTGGGTTTTATTACTAAATCACTCTAGGCGAAAGATGGGATAGTTTCCTAATGTGGGCCATAGCCGATTCCCTACTCATTTACTCCGCGTAGTTCTACCAAGACCCGCGAAACTTAAGGACATTCGGAAAATTAATTTACATACACGTGCAGACATAAATTTTCCAAACTTCCGCATATGGATCATTGTAAGTTTCCCAGTTCTTTCCTGCTCATACACAATGCATAAGGAATACAAAATGTGCAATCTGTATATTGTAAACTGACTGTCAGATGTTAAAAAAACTAATATGATCTAATTATTAGCTATAAAACACTAGCGAATTCTTACTATATTTTACGCTATGACCGCTAAGAGAACAACACTACGTAACGAATCGATACTTGTCATTACCTCTTCCCGCACTCAACGTAATTTTTTTTCCATTCCACGGTTGTTTCACTCGCCTTGTTTACCTTTCACATTCCTCTAGCTGCCAGGAGGCGCTAATATTGAAAATACCTTCCCAAAATAACGTTAAATGCTGCTAACAAAGAAAAAATATTATCGATAAATACTATTACAAATTATTTTAAGAACATCTTCCTAGGTTGTGCAGGAAGCGTTGCAAAATTATTATTATATTCGAAATCTTCTGAACTTGCACAAGTGAGGTCCACTCACTCTACACACGTGTAGGCCCATACCCGTTTCTGAACTTCCATTGAGCTGAAAAGCTTGTTTTATTTACAACGAAAATAGCAAATATTGTTTTGTTTTTTTTTAATTTTTAGGTACGAATATCCTGGTGCAGAACAAAAAAAAAGTACAGGGACATACATAACACCTTCATTTTCGTTATGAATAGTCACCATTCAATGTCTCGTTAAGGTGCGCTATTAGTAACAAGACTGCAATCCAGAAGCTAGAATGTCGCATGAAGAAGTTGCCCGTGTCGCCTTTATTATTTCCGGTTGTCTTGCCCTCGTACGTGTTAAAATGTGTTCAGCCAGGCAGGCACCTTAATAAGTTCGCTAGAAGTGCAACAGAACAATGTGTTCCAGCAAATTGTAAAGAAGGGCACAATATCTCCGGACCGCGATAGTAATGAATGGATTGGAGAACAAGATACGAAGAAGGTAATCAATGTTTTCCCAGGCCGATGACGTCAGTAGCGCCGACAGCGAGGGAGGGGGGGGGGGACACTTCATCTGTTCCCGCCAACCGACGACTCGTAAAACTGGAGCGGCAATAAAACGTCCCACCAGCGCCTGTAAAAAAAAAAAAAGCGAGGGAACAAGAGCACGCGGCGGCGCCCACTGACGTCAGTTTTAGGGTCGAGAATGCCGCGCCCGCGACTGTCGTTATCGACCTTATACGAGCGAGCACTGGGCGAGGCGCGCGCATTTACTGACAGAATGACAAAACTCGTGCTAACAACGGCGTTAGGCCTACATAATACACGGTTACAGACCCATTATCGATCAGGGAAGAATTTACTCCGCGAGCGAAGTTCCAGGCGACAAACGTTCGACTCCCGACACGTACCGAACGCCCAATTCTAACGGTTCACATGCCAAACTTAAACTTTAAGGGGGGAGTGTTATGGTTCAAAAACTGAAAATACAATAAAATTGTATAACACTCCCCACTTAAAGCTCTGTTTCAGTCACCAAAATGGATGAGTTTATTTCTAGCTTTCATTATTTTTAAATTCTGACAAGAGAAATGTTAAATCTGCTATTGTACCGCAAGTTCCATTTATCTTGCGTTACAGTAGAGACGTTGTGATTATTTGTTAACGTATAATCAAACTGCACTCAGTAAAACAATTTTTTTTTATATTTATAACACTCTGGACTGATTGCGATCTAATTGTACCCTACCAGATCAATCGCAGTGTCTGAACTACAGCACAATGTGACGGAAATTCGGTATAATATAGGCCGTTCACGATAAAGTGAGCACTGCATTAAGTTTTACTTCACCCGTTTTGCAGCCATCTTTACTATTTTTAGTATGAAAACTTCTATGGAACTAAAAACCAGTGTAAACTTTTCAATGCACTCAAAAGTTAACGTCTATTGGCCCAATAAAACATATTTTTATTTATTTACAAGTTCTGCAGACTGCTCAGTTTATTGTGAACAGCCTATAGCTGATTTAACATTATTCTTATCGTAATAATTAAAAAAAAAAGCGAAAAAAAAAGTAAAATTCAATGTGGCGACTAATACCGAGGCTTAAAAAAATTACACATACTGTTAACAAAACAACTCAGCCATGAAACATAACCGACAATTGTGTTTCAAAAAGACATGAAAGTGAAATATTTTAACTATAGCATAATGCCATTCAACACATCAAAAATACAAAGATACTTTACCGAACGATTTGTTCTCATAACCTACAGCATTCTAAGTCATCGACTTAACGACGCGTTGCCTTCACATATAAACTGTTGTCTGACGTCCTGTTTCCACATCGCATCTTGCGTTATCTTTAGTTAATTAAGAAGAAAAGAAATTTCGAGGTTGTTCGAAAAACCCTGTAAAATGAAAATGGAAGGAGAGAAAATAATTTTTTTTTCAAAATAGTAAATACTATAGTTTTAACTCATTATTTAACCAACGTAATTTCTGTTAATTGACGTATTAGTCAAGCTCGTACCATTATCTGGCTTATAAAATAACTATCGCAAAACAGTCGAAGAAGGAGATAATGGCCTTACGAGTAACTTCGACACTATCGAGTAGATCAAGTAAGCTTTTCATAAGCGCCTATAGTAGGCAGAGGACTATCTCGAAAGCAGCCACGGGCCGTGCAAAGCAAATGTCGACCCACCAAAGACGGGCATAAGCGCTCGGCGGATAAACTGCAGCTGCAGGGAATGCGTTTCGTCGCCTTCAAGCGGCCAGAGAAGCTGTTATTTCCGTCGCAGCCAGGCTAATGGCGCGGCCGGGGGAGGACATTAGCGCTGTTAGGAGAGGCTGGCGTAACGCTAACAGAGGACCAAGGCTTCCGGGCAAATGGCGCCGCCCATTAGCGAGTCTCAGCCGGCTCCGTCCAGACGCCCCGCCCACGCGCCCGTCCCCACGATCACCGCGTAGGCGCCGCCCCCTCCCCTTTATTCTATCTCCGTCACTTCGGCGTTGATCCACTCACTGTGATTGGCGTAGGTCACCGTAACACGAAACGGGACAAATAAATCCGTACCGAAGATCGCCGAAGTTGAGGGCATACACAATGACAATTTATGCAATGGAAAATATGTGCTATAATGAAGTAACGCATTAAAATAGTATTCCGAAAAATTACAGGCAATAACAATTATTATATTACGGAGAAATCAATGGACGAGGCCAGTGACGTCAGAATCCAGTGACGTCACTCGTGTGACTGCCAATCACAATACGGTTACTGCGTCACCACAAGTCTGTAATTTGCGGGTAGAGCACCAAGACATGACTAGAGACACGATTATTTCGCTTATTGATTCTAGGTCAGGTTGAACGTCAATAACGTATACTTCACTCCTCCTTCTGTGATTATACGAGAGCGGATTCAACACACATTTGACGACTGCAAGCCAGTAATAAATAAGGAAACAAGTCGTGGAGATATCACGTGCTACACGTTTGTACTGTTAGAAGCCAATGTATATTCGCATCAGCCGGTACACGTATAGAACTGAGAAGTCTACGCTGTTGCCAAATGAATACGCGAAATACTCGTGCCTCTAGATATAATATCCAATCAGTAACTAGACTATGAAGCATAACTGCAGATGCGTACGTAAGTCATTGAAACCGAAGCAAAAATCTTTTCGCGAAAATTTCATTGTCCTAAATAGTGTGATTTGCTGCGGTAACATTCTTCTATTTCGCTACATAAAATAAGGCAATAAAGGGACATTCGTATTTTTGGCGTTTTTTAAATTTGATTTATTTGCTGGATGTTTGAAAATAAAAAAGGAGCATGTTTGATACACAATTTAATGCTGTGAGTCCTAGCACGCGTATTATATTATTTTTGTTCAATTTAGTTTTGAGATGTGACTAGGCTAAGATAAGAGTGTGAGCAAGAAGAGGAACGAGGAAAATCTAAAGTAACTAATCGTAATGAGTCACAAAAAAAACTCTCTCTGTAAAACCCTTCTATTTATTTTCCGAGGATTTTAAGATTTGACATATAACGACAATAAGACGCAAGTTCTGTTCTTAGCAAGGGTCAACACATGAGATATTGCCTCAAGACCCAGCAGAACGCAAGACGCAAGGTGTACGACACGCCCGATTTTCAAAGATGTCTGCCCATGACAGACGACGCTCGCGTTGGACGTCAGCAACATACCGGGACGTCATTATTTCCGACAACTGATCGTGCCGCAAAGCAGAACAAGCTGTCACAAAGAGTTAGGGGAGTGGTAGGGAGAGAGATAAATAACGAATGCAGTCAAGGGACAGACAGATGTGGAAATATCGGGCAGCAAACGCAGGCCGGCGGAGGTAAGCGCTGGACGAACAAGAGAGAAGGAGGATTTTGTTGGGTTGGGTTCGGTGATAAGCGAGGCGGCTGCCCAGGCACTTGTGAACAATCGAGTCACGAGCGAGAGAGCCCCAGCGCACGCCATGCGAACAACGCGAGGCACGACCCCAGAACAATGGCGTCCCCTCTCGTCCATTTATTTCGGTGCGGCTGGCTGGCTAAGAGGTCCTGGGGGAAGGGGGGGGGGAAGGCCTCTCAATTTATTGTAACGTAGTTTTTACGGCGGGCAAGGCCCGGGGTTCGAACCTCGCAGCAGCGGGAGGGCGGCATATCGATCGGGAGGCAAGAGGACGGCGAGAAGAAAGAGGGAGGCGGACCTAAATTACGGCTAAACCCTTCACCCAGGGGGCATTCCTGCCTCGCCGGGACATCAACAAAGCATTAGCGGAAGGTTTTGGGGGGCAAGGAGGTGCTGGGGGAGTGTGGTGGGGGGCTGGTTTACTGCCGTGAGGGGTAGGGACCAGAAACATGCCGAGGTAGGGGGCTTATCTCGGGGGGATCATCGCGAGATTTGCGTGGCTGCGTGCTCTCGACACCAGGTCACGTAGCCGCGAGGGCTACCCCCTCCCACTCTCCAGCCGTCCACACAACATGGCCGCCTGCATCACACACACACACACGCGTGCACGGGTATAACAACCCCTTGGTTACTAGCCAACCTTCCTCCAGCACCCCTTGTCCCCTGTGATAGGGTCCGGGTTAATGAAGCAAGTCATCAAGATCAATAGACAAACTTGATAAATTTCAAATCGAACTGACCGATGCTTTGCATTCTTTCAGATCTTCATGACTATCACTCTAACCGATAGTTTGATTTAAATAATGGATGTAATTCTTTCGGAAAATGAGAAAATAACGTTTTCCTAACCTTCCTTTGCACGGCCGCCTGTTCCTGCAGCAACCTTTCAATCAGAAACGAATTTAAACTTGTCATAGAAAGAGGTTCACGACAGAAAATAAAACAACATTAGAATTTTTTTAATGTTCGTGTAACGAGTGACAAAAACGTGAGAAAAACTGACTAAAAATCAGTACTTCGCCACGACTGTGAATATTGTAACTGTGTCTATTAAAAATTACTCGAATTTAAATTAGATTGTAAAATGAAATAAATATATTCGCATCACATGTGAAACGTACAGTGAGTCAACACTTCACACTACACCAATAGAACATCAAATACTGCAAATTGTCACACGCCGTCAGTAGGCCTACAGTTCCAGGTACGGCAAGGGCTAGGAACAAGCCACAATACGCCGTCAGTAGGCGCCGCACGACAGTTCCAATCACGGCAAGAGCTGGGGCAAGTCACCACACGCCGTCAGTAGACGTCACACAACAGTTCCTATCACGGCAAGATGCGAAGTAGCACGCGTGCGTCCCGCCGCTAGTTAACGCCCCCCCCCCCCCCCCAACACTGAACATCCACCCACATCTGACCCTACAGGACGGGAAATGGGCGGGACCGCGGCTCCGTGGCCGCACGCCGCGTCGTGTTTCCGTCATGCTTTATGGCTGCCGGACGGACAATCGGGTGTCGTAAACGCGCGACACTCCCCCTTCGCTCACAACCCTTCGTCAGCCACAACGCAGCTCGATGACGTGCGGCACTTCTCACTTCCTTACTTAAGTCCCCCGCGCTTATCAACGCCTCCAGACAAGAAAAAACATTTTTGAATGCATTAATTTCCTCAAACTCTTTATTTTTTCTTCAGAGCCACAAACGCACGGGTATGTGCTAATATGTCGTTCGAAACATCACGACAGGCGCACTATACCTGTATGGTAGATGAACAAACGCTAACTAGACCAGTTGAGCCCTGTTGGCCTCCATAGCGCAGTCGGTTACGCGCCAGTCTGCGGTGAAATAAGTCTTGGCTTCGAATCTTGGATCGGGCATGGAAGTTGTGTGGGCCCTACACGTTTTTGAAATCAGCATGGAAAAACTACAAAACAACATCATTAGGTGTTGATATTTGCCAATTTTATGAGGAAACATTTACTCGAAAAAAAATGCATTCGTTAAGCGTATACTGTTTCGCCGCAATTAAATATAAGATGTTTCCCCGTTTGGAATTATTCTTCAGAAATACGTTTCTCAAGAAAAAATTTTTCTCAGAAATGTGACAACAATTATTGTCTAGGGATTCTGTTTCTATTTTTATTTTCACCAACTAGCTTCAAGAAACCTTTAATTTTGAACGGATGCTTTTAGCCTCGTCAAGACAAAGTCTTTCTTTTTTAACAACGTCCTTCGAATAATCTGTTGTACTCACAATAATATAATATTATAGACCCTATATTGGCGATTTGTTTGAAAATAGTTCAGCCTAGATAAAAATTTACTTCATCGAAACATAAAGCCGTTTCAGATGCATACTGCGTTGAAATATTTCGACGATTAGCAAAACAAACGTAACCAGTGGTTGGCCCTAAACAATCGCCGTGCATAGCCACAGATAAACGTGCATCTACGCGTAAGGTGATAATAGTGGTACAAGAAATAAATTCCTCTAGTTTTCTATAATGCAATCTAACTTCAGTCCAACCAAATAAAAAGTGAAGCTGTCCCGACAGGGATAAAAGTGCGGCATTCGAACCACCTCGGCTTGCAGGAGTTCAAAGAAAGCACCCTTCCTTCTTCCCCTCTCCCTCTTCAAAGAACTGCGACACCTTCCCCGTCTCCCCTCCTTTTCGCGATCTCGGGGGAAACTTCCAACCAATTTCCCCGGCAGGCACGAAGCCCTCAAAGCGCCGGCTAAGGAAGTTCTAATTTTAACTGAAGTGTTATCTCAGGCTACAGCCACGCAGCTGCCTCCCCTAGGCTCAGCCAAGCCCCGCCCCTTCACCAACCTTGCAGCCAACCGCGGTGCGCCATGGCTACCCCCCCCCCTCTTCCTTCAAAGAGCCGACAAGGTAGACAAAAAGAAACATTTCGAGACGTCGCAGCTGAGACACGCGGGCTAGAAGTTCGTTATTCCGGGATTTTCTTTCGCACTCCGCTCTCGCACCTCGTCGTTATAAAAAGAAACCCATTACAGGACCTCCTGGTGACTTCCCAAACCTGCAGCTGCTCGACAAAAAAAAATTACTTATATATTTTTGTACCGAATACTGTTTAACTTAGGAAGAATAAATTCAGCTAGTTCAATTACTCGAATGTTAGAATCTACTGTTCTGTGCATACTGAAGCATCGCACATTCATTCAATATCTGTTGTTCCAGTGAGTCGGGACTTGAGTATAGCCTACACAGGATATGCAGGTCATCCAACTCAAGAAACATTCACTTCCCTACTGAATAAAAGTTTTGGTAAAAAAAACTTACACAGTAGTTTTTTGCAAAAATTACATAAATGTTAAACTTATTTTGTCTATGGAAGTGCATAGAATCTGTGTCTAGGTCTTGGAAGAATTCATTATTCATTCATAGCTTTTGCAACAACAAATATTTTCGAAAAAAAAAAAAAAAAAAATTAGTGTAGGCTAGACGTCATTGCAAGCATTTGCTTACAATTGAAAATGGTTTGTTCGTCCGGCATAGTGCAGATAACTGCTCACATAAAACACGGATGTAAATAAACAATCAACCTAATCTCTCAAGAACGTGCCCAGATCACACAAGCAACAGGCGTAAATAACTGTCTGACTCAGGCACGGAATCCAAGTTTCTGGAAGGAGGGGGAGGGGCCGGATTAAAAAAAACATATAAGCACATTCTAACTTAGGGTCACTTTTCTCACAGACTGTACTGTTCACCCATTGTTGAGCAAATATTTTTACACAGATTCTATACCACTTCAGTAAAGTAAGTGCTGTTTTTTTTTACAATTTCTATTTTTAGGTGCTTTGAGTGGTCCAGGGGGAGAGTGTGGTTGCAAGTAGTCCATCTCTTTAGATCCGCCCGTTCTGACGTCACTTCCGTGTGCTAGAGTGAATTTTACTACTATTAGGCATAAGTATGATGGCCACCAGTCGACGAGCCAGAGCGAACAGTGGCAACGGCCATATGTATGTGAAAGACCAGAAACTCGACGCTATGCACACGTACCCGCATATCAATTGTGGCTCGTCCTGCTACCTACGAACTTACAAATAATACACGTACGTCTAGCGCTACAGCGCTTAAACAGTACACTACGTCACCGTGTTTCGTCTGGATTTCATTTAAAAGAGTGATTATACCTGCTTTGTGTTTAGGCCTACAATGTTTACAGACAAAACTATTCCCGCCGCTATAGTATACAGTACGTGTTTGTATGCTGTCGAGATATGTTTTCCTTCGGCATATTTTCTTGCATCTGAATAAAAGGCTTGACATTTTTGGTCACACAAATGGCTCACTAAATACTCAATATTCTAGTTAAATGTTAGTTCCCAATTTTTACAAACTCTAGTTAATGATTTTATCTATCATTTATAATACAACAAACCCATTTTGGACTTTTGTCAGGACCCTTTATACGAACTGACAAAGAACCACACGTAATACGTTTACACTATGATAGCGCTAGCTATCGTTCATATTTGAACGGACGTTGTTATGCATCGATAGACTGCGCCAACTAGTCTCACAAAAAATATAGTAGTCATGTAAATCCAATATTCTTAACCACAGGATATAGGAGCAAAATACTTTTTTGCAAGACCGTTTCGACAGGAAAATATTTAACACCGATCTAGCAATTGGCACATAGTCCCAAGTTCTTGAGCCTTCTTTTTGACATAAATTACAGATGTGACAATAGGTGATGGCATGATGCACCACCAGCTAATGCACCTAAAATACCTAATGTAGCACAAGTTAATAGTACAAATCTACAATTTTGAACATATAAACAATTTCCAGTTTTCAATGGCGTGCATAATTCTGTCCATTGTAAATACTAACAGGCTACATCCAGCCATATGAGAATAGCGGCCGGCTGGGCCTTGGTAAAAGCTATCGCGGAGGGAAGGTAGCTGAGGCTGCTGTATAATCAAATTGCTCAGCGATGCAGGCGAAGGCCCGGCATGACGACGACAGCATTGTCGCCGGCCGCCAGAGACGTCCTTGGGACCGGACGTGTAGTTCCTGCGGGACCTTATCTCCGGCGGCAAACAGTCGTGCCGTGGTGTGGATGGAATAGGAAGGAGTTGGGGGGAGGGGGGTTCAGGAAATCAACCAGACACATCGTGCACGCTGGGTGGGGCGCCCTCCATTGTCGCTGAGAGGGACTTGGACCAGCGGGCCGGACGAGATAAAACACCCTCCCCCATTCAGACACTAATTCACTTTCGGGGGCGCATCTAACCCCGCCGTCCAACACGCCGCGATAAATTACTGTCGGGGTCAATGACTCCCCCTCCCCTCTTTATCCTCAGGCCGAGACTTCAGAGCTAGCGAGGGCGCCTGTTCCCTTGCACTACACTACATTTCACAATTTTATTTAGTTGGCAATCGATATTCGCGTTGGAAGGTGGCAGACGCGCTATCTACGAGTCACTACAGCTAAATTCCCCCGCTCTTTCATTCCGGTGCTGCTCCATACTCGCCTCATGTCACCCCTCACCAGCGCTGAAGACCTCGTTGTTCAACGCTGACCAAAGTATCTTACTCACTAATGCTACATCTTAGTAAAGTTGTCTATGGACATATACTATTGCTAGAGCTACGAAATTTTCACGAAAAGTATTTTGCCCCAGTTCGTTTCAGTGTCTTACGTTCATAGTTCATAGTCAGTGATTGGATAATCTAACTCGCACATATCTCGAGGTTTTACACGCAAATTACAGACGTGTGGTGTCGCAGTAACCATCTTGTGATTGGCAAAGTCAAATAAAAACAATGCTGCCAATGCCAATAACTATGAAGCACAGTTGTAGCATGTTCAGAATAAACTGAGCACTGCTTACAATTTTCTGTTGCCGTTATTGCTCCATATTTACTACTTTAAATACGAAAACTTCAGTGTAACTAAAAACTAGTGTAAATATTCCATAACTCTTAAAACGTTTATTCCATAGCACCAATAAATACATTTTATCTTTATTATTTTAAGTATGGGGCAAAGTTTGCTCACTTTAAAGTGAACCATTTATACGGATATGCACATAACGCACTGAAACAAACTGTGGCAAAAATTTTTTCGCGAAAATTTTGTGGTCCTACTCATTGCTAGATACGTGTAAATTTGGCGTTATTGTTTTACGCCAGGGTAGAATCCACTGTCCTATACTCATCCAAACACACTCCAGGACGTAATTGGCTCCAAGCCTTCATAACTGTATGTGCCCGTGTTACAGGATAGTAGGAATTTCACAGGTGACCATATTTCATTGGTTAAGGAAGTCCTGGCGTGCCACACAAACTGTTGGCCAACAGCAGAAGTCATGAGCATACAGTAACTTGCAGCCAATTCTGTTGTCATATATTAACGCGAAATTAGCGGGTCCCTAACTATTGCGTGTGATTTGTTGGCAAAACCTGTATAACTGCGATCACGCAAGACACAGACAACAGCGCAGTTGAAGGTTCCAAGTTAGTTGAGGTAGGTGGTTCATTAATTGTCTTCGGCTTAGGCGTGTAACCTCGCAAACATCTTCAACGCGACCAAACATGGCTGCCGAATGCGTTCAACCAAACATGTTTACGGGAGACAAGAGCCGATAACATAAAATTGCTCCGTAACTTTGATGCAAATTGCTTTTACTATGTAATAAAAATTTTCGAGACAAACGTTATAAATATTTGTGCTAATTTATCAATTAAACGGAACTTTCGTTAATGAACTAATTATCCACCATCATGCTGTATTTTGTCTCACAAAAATCAAGAGTAGGTAGTTAAAACCAGTTGTAACAAAGTTACGAAGCGATGTTATGATATCGCCTACCGTTTATGTTTTAAAAAATAATTACCGTCAAAAAAGTAAAAACTCGGATCCATGCCCGTAAGACCTCATAGTGTGGACGTGGCCAAGGACTGGAAGTTTGAATTGCGCGCGAGAAGTTCCCGTCGCCGGAAGGAACAGTCAAACAGGCCCGAGGTAGAACCACGAAGGCGAGGCAGAGATCTAATGCAGTCCGAGCAGGAAACGAGCGCGGCAGGAATAAAAAAACGAAAAAGAAATATAAAGAGAAAATGTCGTGAAAATGTCCGGAGCTGGCGACAGCGGTTTGGGCACAGCCGGGGATTAGCCAGACCGAGGCGGGACTGGAAGCCGGCCAACACAATTAGCACATCGCTCGGCGCGTTTCAAATTAAACGAACACAGTTTCACCAGCAATACTGTCCGCCGTCGAGGAAGAGCGGAGAGGAGGCAGGTGTTACCAAAGAGTGAGTGACTGTTCCAACCCAACTATTGCGCCAAGTGAAAATCAAATTACGGAGTGAGCTATAAGGGAGATGTTGAAACGCGCATCTACAAGACAAGCGCTGAGCTAGCGTGCAAGGTTCCCGCTGAACCATTTTAACTCTGGGACATTTAATGGTGACCATATAGTTTTGTTGGTGGAAAGTCTGTAACAAAATGTAGTGCACGTTTCTGAGTTTCCTATACATAGATTAGTACATTTTGACGATGGCCTGCAGCCTGGAAAGGCCGTTTTAAGCTATGTTGCAGAGCTCAAAACGTTTTTTTCTTTGTGAGCATGGTGTCAAATGAAATTTCGTTTGTGTCTGAAGTGTACGTTGGCACAGTGGGCATGTGTGGACTAGTTTTATAGAAGAAAAAAAGGTATTTACGAGCACACTGAGACTCATTTCTAGCGCGTGGTAAGTGGTGCCCTTAAGATGGAGTTATGAATCACTTAAAGCGTTAAAATGAATATTTAGACATTTTTTTTTAGAAGTAATCGTTGTAAAATCTAATAGTGCTATATTGTAGATAACATTCGTTCTCGGATATGTCTAGGCATAGGCAAGCCTAGGGGTAAACGCCAACAACTTTAAGGTGGCTCCCTCTCAACAACTTTAAGGTGGCTCCCTCTTCCTCAATCACTTTAAGGTAGCTCCCTCCTCCTCAACAACTTTAAGGTGGCTCCCTCTTCCTCAATCACTTTAAGGTACCTCCCTCCTCCTCAACAACTTTAAGGTGGCTCCCAACCACTTTAAGGTGGCGCCCTCCTCCTCAACAACTTTAAGGTGGCTGAGGCACATGCGGTTGAGCGGTGTGTACGGCTTCGGCCGATATAAGTTTGTTCGAAAACTACTCAACGTACTTACGCATTTAAAGTTCTCGAATAATATTTAACGATTGGTTTCTCGCGACGAAAATGTCTGTTTCTGCGGTAACTTTTTTTGGCACGAAAGCATGATGTAGAATCTTACCAAACTTATATGTGGGTACAACCACCTTAGCATTGTCATAAAATGATAGGTCACCATTGAATGTCTCATACGAGGCGAAGTGCCGCCTACAAGATTTCCTGCCAGGTCAGTGACTTGCGCCTAGAGACTAGAGTGAGGCGTAATGAGCGTGTTGTGTCGTCCTTATCGCTTCCGCACTTCCTGGTCACGAAAGCGCATGAAAATTATACGCAGGCAGCCAACTTAAATTAATGTTTGTGTTTAGAATTGTTGCAAATATATTTCCAAGTAAATTTTCTCTCTCTCTCTCTCTTTCTATTAAATAGGTAATGTGCTACCACCTTTCATATGAAAAAAGTCATGCTACTTCTTAGTACACGGACGTTTATTGCGAGCAAACCTTTGTCAGCCTAATAATTATGCTGATTTTTTTTATTTCCAAACCACAGTTCTTGTGAATGCGCCAAGCTACGAACTTTCTAGTTCACGAGACGAACTGGTTGTTGTTTCCGGGGCAGTCTCTCGCTGCTACACGCAGTGATGTGTGAAAGCAAGACAAGCTGTAAGGAGAACGAAAATATAGGGAGATGAAGAGAAAAAGAGATAGAAAGATGCAAAGAAAGGGGGGAAGGAGGGTGAGTGAAGAAATACGAGGGACTTTGAAATTGGGGAAGGCAAAAGAAAAATCTTGCAAAGAATAGCAAACGAACTGCCAATTCAGTTGTCTCACTCTCGAGCGCACTTCAACCTCGGGAGATTTTCTCCGCAGATTTCCATCAGCCTGGGAAGACGAGGAGGAAGAGGATGAGGGAATGTTTTCTGTAGGGGGAGAGGGGAGGTATGAGCGGTCAGAACCAACCCTCCCCAGCTCCCATGACGTCATTATGACGTACGAGCTGTCGGAGGATAAAAAGAAAAACTACGCCAGCTTCAAGCTCCGGAATGGCAACTTACTTCCAACACGGACACATGATAAACGAGCTTAGGAGCTCGATTGAAAAAAAAAAAAAAAAGATAAATAAAAAATAAATGCCCTGTTTCTATACTTCCCACTTCGTAAGAGGAAAGTACATGGTTTGTTTGCATCAACAATTCCCAGAGGGATGGAAAGGAAAGCAATTATATACTACCACACATTTTCTCGATAATCAAAACCAGCTGACCTTGAGTATTACATAGTAAACGCATGTTTTCTCGTTAATAATAAACTAGGTCACGCGTTGCTTGCAGCTATAAAGCTGAGATACAGTATCTACTCCGGTTTTACCAACATAAATAATAATTAGCGTAGTATATCGCAGACATAAAAAACTAACTTTTGCGCTTGGACTTAAAACCAAGATATTAATCAAATGCACAAGAAATGTAAGTATCGTATATAAATTGGACTACCTAATCAAAAAGTTCCATGATCTTGTAGTGCCCCAAAATTTGTAAAAGTTTATAAACGTTAACTTTTTACACTATAAATTAATTAATTTAAAAAAAAAATTTTCCCTAGGGCATACTAGTACCTTGGCCGCGATACCAACATTAAAATAAATAAATTGTGCACTTTAGTTCCTACTGTTTTTGCGATACTTTTTTTGAAGCTTAAACGAGAGCATATATCAAAAACCTGTCTGGCAGTTTTGTTTAAAATGGTTTTTGCTATCTGACTACATGTTCACAGTCTGCATTGTTCATTGATAGACTATGGTCGATGACCAGCACAATGAGCTTGTTGCGAAAATATATTTGGACCATTTTGTTTCAATGACTTACGTGTACACCGGCAGTTCTGATTGGTGGTTATTGGCTGCGTATCTTTGATCAGACTTCTCTTTTGTTTCACTGCACTAATCAAAATAATGTTATTGTGGCTTCGCGTGTCTGTGATTTCCCAGTAGAACCACAAGAAAATTGACAGTTAAAGCATAATATCATTGACCATGAAGCAGAGCTGCAGATGTGTACATACCAAAATGGAGAAAACTCTTTTCGCCAAGAAATCGTGCGCCTGTACCGATGCCGCGTACCCACTACGACAGTTTTTCCATCTAACACGAATTTTATGAACAAGGTCCAAGCTTGAGCCGTCATTCAAAACTGCACGCGACTATGGCGTCGTCAAGAAGTCAAGACTGCTTCACGGTTGGATGAGGAGATAAAATGTAAACGGGAAGGACAACTGACATCTACCTACGCCCGAGCAATGAAGCATTTCTTAATAAAACCAGTTTCCTACGACATCTCGCCAAGTTTGTTCTTTGACACACCTGCTGTGGTAACACACCGGAGCAGATGAGGAAATGCTGGGAATAAAAAAGTCCGGACAGCAGGATACGGTAAAATAGAAGCAAAAACAAGGCATCTACCACTAAGCAGCTTACAGTTCTAGTTGAGAAATAGACACACCCAACAACGCATGATACTAGATTTACTACCGACGTATTTTATACAAAGAAATGGGAATGAATGAAAGAAACCGACAAAACACACACATCAATTCTTTTTATAGATCCAGGTGGAAAAAGGATGTCCACGGAAATTCACGAAATGTCTTTTTCCAGAATGTTGAAGCGTATGTAGCGGATGCAACCAATCGAAGCAGAAGCTAAGGGGATTTTCCTCGGAAGTTCAACGTTGGGGATCTGCCGCCGGTGGGCTCTTCTTGTGGGAAGGGAGGGGGAAACTAGCGATAAATCATCGAAATCTGCCTCGCCCCGCTCCGCCAGATGTTCCGCGCCCAGCCGGCCCGAACAAACAAGCGAGGCGCCGCGCCGGACCCGCTCTGACGATGACGAATCCTCCCTGGGCTCGGCGGAAACTGGAGCGAGGGGGATGTGCCCTGCTACAGAGCCCCCCCTTCCACCAACTCCGACGTCGGGGATGATCATCTGCGGGTCGTTAATCCAGGGGCTCCGCGGAAGAAGAAGCGGGGTCGCCGACGACCCCCGGGAAGAGGCCGGCCCACGACGCCGGTGCTTGATGGATGGCCCTTCGCCGCCGACGCGGGGCGGTGATCGATACCCACCACCCCCACCACCACCAGCGACCCGGGAGTTTCGCGAGATCCCTAATGAGGCTGGGAACCACGTGTGGGTTGCTGGCGGCTCTCAGGCCCAACTTGCGAGCCTAAACACTCTCCACCCTGCACCAGCGTTCATTTACCCATCGGCCCATCTTCTTGCAGCTAGAAACCATGGTAGCATGACTTTGCACTACTTACAAGTCTGTGTGGGTAGTTTCTAACTTATTTCCTTGAACAAACACGTAAAATTAAATGTCTCTGTACATCCACATACTCCGAGTATCATACGTTCGTACGTTACGGCCAAGAGACTGCTGAGGAAAAAAAACTGGAAGGGATAAGCGAAACGTAATTCTAAAACACAACATAAAATAAACTAAACCTATATTAATAAGTAATGTCTTACTCGCGATCAATACTCGAAACCTTGCACGCGAAAGTTCATAACCGCAGCCACTCAATCCCCTATCATTTCTATTGCGTATTTTATAATACCCTGTACTTTAGGGAATTTAAAGAAAATATTCTACATGGGTTATTTGCCCATTCATTTATTACCAGGAAAGTTACATTTAAACTTACACGAAGTTATTTTCCGCGTACAGACTTCAACACGATATACGTCTCGATACAGTGTAAGCTCATATATAGAAGGGGAGAAGTTCGAGAAGATGGTCTCTCGCATGCAGCTTAAATTTTAACACTTTATAAAACAAAACTATTCTTAAGACATGATTGTATTAGTGGTCGTCTACACACACTTCGTACGTATGACATTTATTTGTGCTGGTAAACAAATGTCCCATTAACTGTTAAACATCCCAGCTATACGAATATGAAGAAAACAGGTTTGCGGAACACCGTAATTTAAGGAAAGGAACAGTTATTACATCTTTATTCTGTTTCGAATAGCTTTAGTCAAATTTGACGGTTCTGATAATTCATTTCTGTTTACATTATGAAATGTTAGTCAGAAGGGAAAACAAAAAACTAAATGACCTTCCGGTGAAAGACACACTTCAGGACTAGTTCAGAACTAAAAACGTCGACTGGGCATTTGCATACCAAACGTTGTTTACTGATTGCAGTAGTGTGTCTGTTACAAAGTTGGCATGTAGTCGGAATGAAATACAGTGACCTGCTCCAATCAGAACCTGACTTTATTACGTGTCCCTAGGTCCGCCACGGGTAGAAGACAAACCCTGCTGCTACCTGGACGCATGACCAACTCAGCCGCGGGCGCTCCGGCTCCCGACAGTTTCAATTCCAATGAAGACGTGACGTAACTACAACGGCTCGACCGACACGACGGGGGGTGAAAGACAGTTATTGAGCCGGGAGAACGCGAGTGTCGGCGCTATCTTATCTCGAGAGCTCTCCACCGGAGATGAAAAAGTGTTTTATGTGTGAACGGCTGTCGTGAAGGGGGTAGTGAGGGGGGGGGGACATCTAACGCAGCGCCAGGTGGGCAGCTCGTTAATTATGAACGGACACTGACAGCTGAAGTCTAGAGCTGCTCGTATTTCACCCGAGGAAACACACACCTCTGGTGCTCCATGGGTCGGGTGTTTTAGGTCATAGTTTCTGCCTCTGGAGTCGGTGTAGGAAGTCGGCGTGAAATATAGTTTGTTTTAGAATGCTAGGACATCGGCTCCACTACCTTGTTCACCGACACACACAAAAAACAATTTAAACTTTTTCTTTGTTTTATGCTCATTTCGCACTGTTTTGTGCGCCAACTCCCACATCTTGTGCGCATTTCCTTCGGAAGTTACAAACCTTTGAAATAAGGGGCAACGAGTTGATGAAGCATAGGATGTAGTATAGTGTGATGGCTCCTTAGTGGAAATAAATTGAACCCAGCCATAGAGTGACATTGCGCAATAATATTACAACTCGTATTAAGGTTTACGGTTCACACGGCGACGCTGATTCGGGAAAGGGGTTGATTTCAAAAGTGTTCTATTTACGAACCCTGAATTTTTTTAGTGAAATTTCGAGGAACATACACCTCTGCGGTGTTACCAAATACCTTAACGTTACAATACTGTACACATCTATTTTCTGCATGACGAAGAATAGAATAAATTCACATAGCGAGAAATTATTGAAAAACATGCATAGAATAAAATGTGTGAGCTGTTCGATGTGGAACGTCATATGTCATGTTATGGACTGCAAATAAATGAGAAACAAAGTGATAAACTAAAAATAACTACTCGCAGTCACTTCTCACCAAGCTCGCTAGAAAAAAGCCAAGAAATGTTCGTGTCCGGTGTTGGCATGTAAGTAAAACATTTGTGGGATGTCGTCATAGAAAACCAAGAGTGAGCCAAGAAAGACATTAAAGAGAAACCCAGTGTAGTTGGCTGTAGTCAACACATACATTAATAATAATAATAAAATCCATAATTTAAAAGCCCAGAGGAATAGTGTCAAATCACATGAAATACAAACTAACGAAAATTTAACACTCAAGATAAATTGCGGGAAATACACACGGAAAAATATTTTTTGTGGGTATTTACCCTGCAAAATTTATTTTGTGATTACTACAAAATAATTTTGCAGGGAAGACTTTCTACAAAATCTTTCTTTCAGTGCAAAGAAAACAGAGATAACTCAGATCACCAAAATAAAGACAGCACAAACAATATCTAATAAGAAAATAATGTTGAACAGAAAACAACACGACCCAACAGCGACGTGACGAACATAAAACCTAGGCGAAACAACGACGAAATCACCGAAGACCACAGCAGTTTCTCTAGCGAAGTTTCGAGAGCCGACAACTGCTCCCGTCTTCAGGCAGACTGAAATCATTTATCACAACTGCAAGAATCTTACAGAAGGTATTATCAGCTTATGTTTTGTTGCGCTGAACTTACGATCCAACGTATCCTGGCGCCTAGCGTATGTTTACGTCACCACAGACCGTATCTCGGACACACTGCGACTGTGTGTTTATCACGCAAACAAGTTATCATGGGAGCCACACATCTGATCAGATCATAGAGGGATGGTGGAGGAGGTGGGGCACTTTCGCCGTAATGACGGCAATCCCGCCGAGCAGTTATTGCCCAGCGTAACGACCAGCAATGGCGCCCCGCGCGAAACTACAGTGTTTTGCAATTTCCTGCCGCGCTCTGGCAGGTTGTTGGGCTAGAGTGATTGGTGAAGGGGGGAGGAGGAGGTTGAGCGAAGAGGTGGCTTCGCGGCAGTGCGTCACGCACCGCTAGGCCCGTAGAAAACTGAATTACGAGACCCGTAGTCATACTCGACTCGTGCAGCTACTCGGCGACCTGGTTTGGAACGTAACGCGGGTTACATAAAGTCTCGAGCTTAGCTAGGATTGGGCAACATTCCAGCTCGAGGCGTTCATGAAGAACCAGGATAAGCGTTTTTAAAGGTTCATAAAGGTCACGAGAGCCTGCGTTTCTTGCAAGGGTTATAGATAGAGACACTGGAAAATCGCGGGAATAGTTGACTGTGTGCTAGACTCCAACGTGATGTATATAACACTGAATGTTTTGTATCAACATTGGCTATCGTTTATTTGTAGCATTTTTTCTCTCTACAACAGGCCCAGTTAGAACTGCACAGCTTGGACACACAGCGTGTGTGATTTGTCCCAAAACTGTTCACACGTGTCACGGTTAATATAATACAGTTTATTGGAGACTATTTTAAACATTTTCGCGATTTTCCAGTGTCTTAATGAAAGATTCCATTAATATTTATGTCAAGCAGTTTACCAATAATATATCCAGTTTTTCGAAGAGAAACTTTTGATATTACAATTTGAATAAGTGTTATGGCTCAAACACTAAAAATACAGTAAAATAGTCTGTAACACTCATGTAATGTATATTTCTCGGGAACCTTGGCGAGATGGTGAAATCTCCGGGCCGGACACGGATGTCTATCCCGAACGAGAAGCAAGCAAACAGCCTCACAGCTGGACCCGGGGGCAGACAACCTTGAGTCAGGGAGGGACATGACGTGTCTGAGGAACATCAGGCTGACGAGCGTCTTTCAAGACCACAGCCGCCACAGCTCGTAATGTGCCGCCATTAGTGCGGGCGAGACGCGCGCAACACCGCCACAACTGCGACCCACGCCGCAGAACAACTATAGCTCGTTCGGGATAAAGTGAGCGCTACAAATTTAACCTTTGAAAAATAACACTAGCCGTTACTGCATATAATTCAACATTAACTATAGTTGCCTAACTGCTTGTATGGTTGGCAGCGAAATTACACAATATAGTTCCGTGTATTTGCCTATCTAAATACGACAATACTGAAACAAAATCTCCGAAATTGACATAATTGTATTTTATATAATTAATAAACTTTTTTATATCAAACTATCGATTCACACTAACTGCACATTTTATCTTACACGCGCAAACACAAAGTGACGTGTCCAGAGAGGTTATATATTTCCCGTAGTTAGCCATTACGCGCGGAAAGATACTAATTGGCTGAAAATAGAACTTTAGCAGGGCTTTTTTGAGTGTTCGCGTTATCGCGAACCGCCTATAGCTACACAGAGGCGAACTAGTCTGCCGGTCCAACAGACGTTAGTAAAACTTGTAAAAATATGGCAACGTTGGCACTGTTGACACATTCAAAATTTTGGTTTTTATGTCGTTTGGTGAAAAACGTCTCAAATTTTATCTGAATGAACAAAAAAATGTATTTTTCTTAAACACTCGGCTCCAATTATCAATGAAGTCACCAAATGACTCCAAAACTAATCATCTGAGTGGGTCAAAGTTACCTTGAAATGGGCTAAAGTTGTCCCAGTTAACGGTACTCTGTATGCACTCGCCATTGGGTCAGTCTGTCTCTATCTCTCTCTCTCTCTCTGTAACTTCAGACTGGAGGTAGCAAGACATGAAGAGATGCATCGCGGAGGAGAGTGGGCAAACAACGTAGAATTAAAAACGGCAATAAAAATATTGGTAACAAACTGTCGGAATGTGTCGCGGAAATCTAGGTTCTATGCTAATATGTCACGAGAGCGACTTTTTCGATTAACTCGCGGTTAGCAGACGAAACACGCAAAGTTGCGCGACTAAAGGAAATAAATAAACACTAGATACAACGCGGTGACGGACAAAACACGGTCGAGTGACTGGGCGGAGGTACCCGCGACCCCAGCAGATCCAACTAAACAAAACAGAAGCCCGGCTTACAAAGACGTAACTTAGGAAGCAGCAACGCAAGAGAAACAGTCTGCAGCTAGAGGGGAAGAGACGTGGCTGCCTGGAATTACCGCCTCGCTGCTCATTAGCATAAATAATACAACACGTAGTCCGAGCAGGAGCGCCTCTGCCAGCTCTGCCGCGAGCTTTACTGCCGCCACGTGACTTTACATAGGCTACGAGAGTCGGCACCGAGAATTACAACTAGAGAAACAACACTGCAAAAAAAATATTTGTAATCTTACCTTAGCCTACCTATGCATATGAGTGTTAATAAAATAAGTGTGGTAGAACTGTTTCTCGTGCACCTCATATATGTTTTAGCAAACGGTCAAATATATACTGGTGTTGCAAGACTTGTACAATAACAATGCTCAACAATTGCTCTCTTTACATGCTGAAGTATGGCAGTTGTCTCATATTGTATTTGTGTTAATAACTTCTATTACTATTTGAGAAGTATTTTTACACTGCAGTCTACGCGCCGTGACGCTGGTATAAGAGTATAGTAAATTATTAAAGTCCCGGATATATCGCGAGTTCAATACACTATGTCCTCAGCTACTTGTTCATTGGCAGCTGCTCCAGTGAGTGAGCATTTGAACATTTGACGATGTAGCGCAGGAGTCCAAGGGTGTTTATATGCATGTCCGCCATTGGTTCAGAGTCCTCAAGGCCACGTTTAATAAACAATGACCCGATCGAAAAAGTTTCCAACACATACATGACTTATAAATCCAACCTCTCTTCAGTTCAAACAGCGAAATTTCCGGGACTCTATAAATTATCTACTACTGGCTACCTTGCAACACACAGAACTAAACTTTATTGAATAACTTCAAAACTAATACTTTTAGGATATATGTTTACATATACATTTTTTCTCGTTTTGGTGTCGGGAACACACCCTCCAATTTGTAAAAGTTTGAGAAACATTTTGTAGATATCTTATTTGTGCAGCACAGAGTAATATACTTTAACGATTTATTTGAACGATTCTTGCGAATGGGGCGAGTACTAACTAAAGACGTACAGTACTTTGGACACACGCCATTTCAGCAACGGCGTACGTCCAATATAATTCTTTAGTTTGTAATATACTTTTTTTTTTCGCTAGAGACGTTCTTGGGGGAAAAACATAACGTATAAAACCTATGCTGCTGTCGTATTGAGTAAAATGCTCAAAAAACGCATAACGACTTATTTAGGATTCCTGGTATTTGAACGCCCTTAATTGCTGTCAGGAGTACGATAAGAAGATGGCTGAGCCCTGGTGATCCAGTAAATATGTTTACAAGATCGAGCTAACCCTCTTAACTAGCTCTACCAAGCTAAACGCCTCTAGGCCGCCTCCCCGCGCCGAAACCCCTCAAGTTTCGATCTCGCAGGAAGTAATAGCGACGGAAGTTGGGCTGTCGAACTGAAAACAGGAAGCGCGACAGAAGAATCTCGCCAGCGAAGTAGGGGCTGCCTCCGCTCAGGAGATTACCAGCAGGGGCCGTGTTCTCTTGTCGCCCGGCCAGTAAAAAAAAAAACCACATTTGTTAAAATTAAGTCCGTAAAACTTCTCATCCCTGTCGCCTCTCCCTTCTTTTTTTTTTTTAATCCCCCAGTTTTTTACGTCGTCCTCTTTCCCCGGTCCTTCGCTGTGAAAGGGTTTCGTAGAGAACGCGAGAGATGTCGTCGAACGCAAACAACTCTGTAAGGACCTCGATAAAAATCGTTATCCAAGCTTAATGAAGTTCAAAAGTATTTAAGAGGGACGTCTGCAGAGTACAGGGAAAAGAAGGGGCAGGGGGATGGAGCCGGAAGGGGAAGGAAGACGTCGAGAGTAGTCACGGAAAACGTCGTTTTCAGAGAGGGAAAAAAACGCTGCACGACAGAAAAAGAGAACTAACTCACACAAGATCTACTGAGAGAAGGGAACTGTGGATTGGGGACGTAGATGGCCGGCATTCTGGAATAACATAACCCCACTTTATTATCCTGTGTGAAGTCTTGCATATCACGGACACAAGAAATGTGTTTCAGTGACACGCAGTTTAAAAAAAATACCGTCTCGTTAATATTAGTTCAATATTATTTTATCAAGACAGATAACATACTTTGCAGTGTCGTATGGGAACCAAATACACTAAAATATCGGAAAAAAGGAATACCCACTGATTACCAAGTAGTTTGTCACAGATTCCGAACGAAGCAGTTTCAATTCATTTTTAACGTTTACTTAAATTATTATAATATTCAAGTGGAATAAAAAAATAAAATAAAGCCCAGCCGAGGTAGCCCATAACCTCCGCCCCCCCCCCTTTCCGAATAACAACCATGTTTATTTCGAAGTTGTCGTATTGACGCGTTTCACAACATTATGCAGTAAAAGTGAGAACTAATTTTAAGAGCGAATTAACGGACTTAAACAAACGCTAGACGAGGGTAGATACAGAATACGAGGAAACAGTAACGAGAGCTCGTGTTTCCCCGCGCATTGCTATCAACTCGTAAACACAGACACGACCTAAGCAGACCGCTCTCGGGTGTGTTATCAACGACCCCTCCCAGCCATTCGCTGCCCCATTAGCCGGCTGGCCGCGCTGATAACACCAAAAGGCACAATAAATCACGCGCAATTAACCGCGTTTGTTAATTAACTGGCGGGAGGCCGGGTAATTGCCTTCGCATGGCAGCGGGCCATGAGCGAGTCATCAACATTTTAACGACGTTTGCGAGCTCGGGGTTGCCGCAGCAGTTGTTGTCCGTGCAAAAACGTGCGTAGGGTTATCCTGAACCACACCGCAGCAAACACAGTAGTTACATGTGAAAACTAGAGTGGGTGGTTGATAAATAAACACTGAGAACTCCAATTGAAATATACATGTTTTTCAAAGTCAGTATGAAAAAGATAATACAAAACAATAATCCTAGGTAATGATATTTATCAACATTATGGCTAAAAAAAACGAGATTTATGAGTCGAAGATTGTTCGTAAAAATGAGTTACTCTACGAATGGCAAAAACTGTCGTCTAGGATTTGTGTATTTATTTTTTAACATTGGCATCGAGAAACCTAAATTTTAATTTGATGATTTTAGCGTTCAATTATTTGCCATCCATTTTCAGGGTGTTGCCTTCCTCAGAGTCCTAACGGTATTGAGGAATTATATTACTAATACATTGCGTGTGGTAAGTCATATGTCAAACCTTAATCTATGGGACAAATTACTATTTTGTTCATGAGCTTTTAGGATGTTTTTTTAAATACCGTTTGACTGTCGGAGTTTTAGTGAAAAATAAATCAAAATTGCTTCAACTGCTCGAAATAAAGACGATTTATTGTTTTTATTGTTATTTTTATTCCTGTGACAATGTTTGCTCATCTCAGTGCTGAAAATGGTTTTCATCCTCAAGCAATATCTTGAAAGGATCTCTCCTTCCTTAAAAAGAGAATGTATTATGTATAACTAAGCTATTGTGGGCGTCATCCAGGTCTCTACTTTCAAAACTCCTTTGATTGAAGTAATCGAATTTCGGTACAGGAACTTTACCAAGTGTGCTTATACAACAAATAGCTGGGTTGTTGGTACCACTGTACTTTACTGGTGAAAGAATACACAGCACTAGTACCTCAAAATTATGGATAGTATTATTTGTTGGTTTAATTTGCTCTGGCCGGCACTTGGTTTTAAATTTTAATACCTTCAGCAGGTTCTTCTATGAATGTGACTTTTAACATACAAGCATAAATTTGTTAAACTTTCGAACTAGTAGAACAGTTCAAAATTAACATTATGTCGTAATCCAATCTATGATTGACTACAATAATGGTTTCTCATAGCAACAAAGGATAATGGAAAAAAAGGAAAGAGGGTGGAATCAACACTGGATAAGAGGGTAAAAAAAGTTGACAGTGTGTATCACATAGGAGACTGATATATTCCGAGTGCTAATTACATGAAGCTTGATGTTACATTGTACGCCTACGGTATAGGCCACAAACTGCGCATAAGAGATAGGCGTGTTGCAGATGTTAGATACAGTGTAGGCGGTTATAAGACGTCTGGGTGCTGAAAATTCGCTGTCGTAAAACGTGTTGAGATTGTGGCAAATAAATTGAAATTATGGCGGCCTACTACATTTATATGCATTACCGAAGTACACATCATAGTATTTCCATTGCTGGTAACATATTTTGTTACTCTAGAAGTTAATATTAAAGGTTGTAGTTAAGCCGGTATAAACCGCAATCTATTTATAAATTTAGGCTAACACAATCTCTCCACTTTGACATAGTCACATCCCATTTTACTGTATTTTATTTAGTAACAGAAACCGTTCGGAGATTTCTGGCCAATAAATTGGTATTTTCTCGGCAAAAATATGGTTTGTCCCAGTATTTCTAATGCCATCACTGACAGTTTAACTGTCGCTTCTCTGAACAGAAATTTAAAACTTATTTCATACAAATTTTCGGAGTGGTTACATTTCGGTACGAAGACGATAGAATCTATACCAGATTTCATCATCGACTAATTTGATCCCACCACAATACAGTCCAGATGCCATTTCGGAATCGACCAAGATATTTTCAACGCATTTTCTAGCTTGGCGCAACGCAGAATATTATTGCCAAGCACAAGGAAACGCTTCAGCGGACGACGACGAGGCCGTGGTGGCGTAATGGAGGGGCGACTTTTGATGAGAGGGCTGGAGTGGACGTCGTAAATGTGTGATAAAAGGGGCAATATCCCCAGAGCGGCGCCGTTGCTCGAGTGTGTGTGTGCGTGCGTGTGTTTACCCTGGCCTCCGCCCTGGCAGCGAGATTAACGCGACGCTTCAGAGACACGAGGTGTGTGTGAGAGAGAGGTTTTGGTCAGCGTTTAACATCTAGGTCTTTAGCGCTGGAGAGGGGTGACATGAGGTGAGTACGGAGCAGCGCCGGAATGAAACGGAAGAACCCCGAGAAAACCCGCCGACCAACGGCATCGTCCGGCACGATTCCCACATGTGAGAATCCCGAGGCCGTCCCCGCCGGGAATCGAACCCGGAACGCTACTGGAGGAATCTTGTAGGCTACCTGCCCTTAACAGTCACATGGTTCCACGGACAACTCGGTGTTGAGTATAGTCACTGCTTAACACCGCACTATGCTACGCCATTGGCTTCATGATCTGTGACTGGATGCTTTGATCTCTCAGCGTCTTAACGTTTTTCTGCAAATCACAGAGGTGTGGTATCGCAGTAACATTATATCTGATTGGTACAACAAATTACCACAAAGGCACTCTGCCAATAACAATGAAGCAAAACTGCAGGTGTACAAGTAAGGTATTGGAATAAGTTGTTGCAGAAATACTATCGAGAAAATAATTTTTATTCCTAAAAGAAATTGTGAATTTGTGTTGACAGCTGTTTCTCCCCGCTCCTGTTGAGGCGAGCGAGCTGTCTGTGTTCTCCCAGCTCGCGACAAGAAAGCTATCTTGGGTGCATAAAGGAGGTGACTCGTTATCTCGCCAGCTGAGGCGACAGTGCGACACACAGCTGAGGGTCACTACTATGGAGTTGCAAGTTATCTGTTCCACGCGCGCGCATAAAAACCCACTCGCTGTCCTGGGATAAAAGAAGAGAGTCATGGTTATCTGCGTGTGTGACCTCCGCGGGAAGGAGGTCCCGACACAAAGGGGCCTCTCCTGTGACGTGCGGTCTGAGCGGACAATGCGCCCCGCCAAACAGAAGACAATCAGGCAAACCGAGTCCCGTCCTGGCGGCTCCACTGCGGCTCGACAGAAGGTGGTGGAGTTTATGGTGGGAGGGGGAGGGGGGGAAGTCCGACTGCTGCTACAAACGACCCACGTAGAGGAACACGCTACCAGGACATCGAGTCCTACCGTCGCAAAAAAAAAAGCGAGATTTCAGGTCTCACACACAAAAAAACTGTTTTGTGGCGGCTACAAAATATTTTGTCAATATGGACCTCACGAAATAATTTTGTAGTGGTTACAACATTTTGTGTAGTCACCTCAAAACTTATTAGGAACAGCAAACATTTTTGTGGTCACTACAAAAAAATTTGGTAATGTCCGTTATGACAAAATATTGTGTGGTAACTAATAAAATTTTTTTTCAGTGCAATGACGAAACCTACACAGTAAATACCTAGCCTGCTCTTTAAAAGATCCTTGCAATTGGGGTAAATAGATAGATTTAGTGAAATACTGTCGACGTACGTCATTTCAGTGCTATGCCGTCTCAAAAACCAAGAGTGAGCTCAAGAAAAACATGCGAGAAAAATGAATTGTCAGTAGCTAATGCACGTATTACATTTTTCAGGCTTTATTGTTAATTTATGTGTTGGCTACAAATAATCTGGCTTGTTTTTCTCTCTTGACGATTTTCTTAGCTCACTCTTTGGTTTTGTGAGACTGCATAGAATCAAAATGGCGTATGCCCACAATGTTTGACTAAACCTGTTCACGAACGAGTGTACTTTCTTGGCAGCCCGCCTAGTGTCATTTCAAACAAAACATATAATAATTCATTTCATTATTTCAGTCAAATATGATTGAACGTGAAATGACGTTGACGGCCCATTAAACGCTCGGAAACAAATGACCACAGGAAACTGCATCACTAAAAAATGTGTACACTCGTCTGTTATATTAGTAGATATAGTTTTTAGTCGCTAGATACAGCCACATTACCAAGCACCAAGCACTTGACTAACATTTCTGATTACCAACCTGCAAATTGTCTTTTGACTAACGTGATATACGCTGGCAGTATCATTTACCTGGGACGTTAAATGTTTAAGAGCAGTTTTGGATTTTAGATTAAGTTGATTGAAACACTGGCATGGCTCAATTTTTTAATTTATTGGAGTGCAGTTACTCAATTTAGTGAGGCATAAGCTGAGTTAAAATTACAGTTTTTTGGATTGTTAGGTTGTTAAAGAAACTCATATTTAAAATGTATAATTATCTCGTTCTAGTAAAATACATTATCCTGCAATAAACATGAAATTCCATAACATCTAACCAATATTGATAACTAAATTAGTTGTATATTATTTTTAAGTTATCAATATATTCTCGCCTTTACAGAGTCATCAGGCACGTGTGTATAAATTGGTGGCTCATGCCGAATAAAATGTTAAACGGTTTGGGCTGCAGCGTTGGCAAGTCTGGCGAGGTCGCGCGACTTCGAGATAGACAATGGCTACGTACTTTATCTACTCCCCCTCCTCTCTCGCTCTCTTTCTCTCTGTCTCTCTCTCTCTCTCCGTCAGAACTCGTCCGCGCGCGCAATTTTTCAGTGTTTCTCGTGGCGCGGTGAAACGCTTGGCACGACGGGATGTTTATCTGGAATACCCCGTCCTTTCCCGCCAAAACCAAGGGCAGGATAGACACAGAGGCATCTCCTGTACCTCACAACGTGCGTATTTACACAGTAAACACGTAAGTGCGTGTGGATAATTCACTCCTTCACAGGAGAAAGTAAAAGCGGCATGATTCACAGTTGAAAATAATAATAATAATAATAATAATAATAATAATTTTACAAGCAATGCTTAGTAAACTTACAATCACGATACATTTTTTTATAAAGTTGGCATTACAAAATTAAATTCACAAGTCTTTAAGTATATTTTAATTACTAGATTTTTTGTATTGCAGATGAATTTACCAACACAGTGATCGTGCAACACAAAATCAGCTACAAATTTTTTCTGTACATCTGAATTTCTAAAAATAATTTATATTCAAAATGTGTTTAGTTAAGTACTTGTTAGTGGCGATACAGAAAAATCATCAAGATTTTATGGATTAAGTAAAAAAAAAATTAGCGTAGCAATGTGCAATTTTATTTATGAACTTGGAATGGCTCTTTTGACATACACGGCAAAGAAACTAACGGCGCATACAAAACAATCATGATTAGGGACAGGTAAATTTCTGTGTATGCATAAAACAATGGATTCTTCTAGCATGCGGGTCATGGAATTAGCAAAATTTTCCTGCCCCTAGGCCCTAATCATAATAGATTCCACGCACTCGCTGAGGCGTTCATCGGGAGCTGGTAACGTTCATATCGAAAAATACTATAGCGCTAAATAACTTTTCAAAAATACTAAAAGTAACAACCTACTCCTTAACCAAACACGGCCGAAAAAAAAAATCAACAATGGGAATTAAAAACTTTAGTTACCACGATCAACTCGATATGAATGAAAATAATTTCTCACGTTTCTGCAATGATGTCTAAGCCAACTTAAATAAATGATGGCCTATATGCGATCAATTGGCGTGCATGTACAGTATGTAGTACAGTATGTTGCAAGATTGCATGTCAATATTTTGGAAGAACAACCTCACGTCTAGAGGAACACAAAATATTATTGTGAACATAGGTACGGAAACGCACTATTTCTGTACTATTGTTGACAATAAACGATGTTACAGTGCACAGCTTGTGGAATGGAACGTATTACTGCCATTGCAGCTGTTAATTGGCAATTACATACAAGAAGACTAGTATATAATTGGACAACAGGCATTGTCCTATGTCACGAAAACTGTGGTACAGTAACGGTGTGTCACACTATAATGTGGAGATTTTTCACGCTAAATGTTGACGTGCAACAGCCTGTATATGAGCACGCGACCACGTAATTTTCAAGTTCTGAGAGCAAATTGTACTCAGCTGCCGCAGTGCTGGCAGTACTTGCGAAATGCCGGCACAGTTTTATTATCTTGAGGAAATGAGCAGAAACGACTGTCACGTTGCCACACCTGACGGTTTCCCCACCCCCTTACCCTAACCTACAAACATCGCACAGATAGGACACGACTGAAGTCGTCCTGTTTCGCGCAAGAGGAAGGTAAGAGTGAGGGGGAGGGGGCGGACAGCACACATTGGAGGAGGAGGGGTGGGGGAGAAAAGAGGTCGGGCGACGGAAGATAAATTTTCCTTTACGGCCGCCACTTCGGATGGCAGATAAGAGAGAGCTACAGAGTACAAGAGGAAGACTTGCAGTGATATACGCGAGCCTCGCGCGAGAAGCAGTCGCGATAGACGACGAAGGACGACGGCTGGGGAGGCACGTTTGCAAAGTCAACTTATCGCGTGACGAACGCCACGCTCAGCTTGCGTTTCTCCTACCTGCGCGTTACAGGCCCACAAGTGACGGAGCTATAAGGGTGACCTTGATGCGCGCATCAAACGGCGCATCGCCACAACGAGATAAACGATCAACTAGTGTGCAAGATTCCCGCTAATCTATTTTTACTACGGGACTTTAAGCGGTGACTATACAATTTTGTTGTTCCAAAGTTTTGCATACACCCGGTTAGTACATTTTAAAGTACACCAAGACCGTTAAAAAACTGTATTTTTTTTGGAGGGCGTAGAAACAGTGTTTTTAATAGGCATGGTGCCCGCCCTTATTCGAAGTATGTTTTCTTATCGAACATTGGCAAAACAGGCACATATGAAGTAATTTTGCAAAAAATATATATATATATATTTATATATATCCCCAGACTCACGAACTCAAAAGTGAGTGATATACATCCAGAGATTAGGCAACTTGCAAACACTGCGCTATTGCATCAGTTCAATGGCGTTGCCAAAAATGTATGTGATTAATACGAGGTCGTGAAAAGAAAAATAAACGGACATTAGAAATTTAAGGATATGGAAAAGAACACATTTGACAATGTAAACACTCAGCACAGGAGTAGTGGTATTACGTCGCATTCTGCAATTATGACTCGGCTTCTTCGAGTCAAAAAATTTAATTATTTGATTTTTCAGGGAAGAGAGTTTAAAAGCTATTGTTACACGTGGTTTACATTTACCCTGTGTTACAACTGCAGCACACGATTGAAAACTAAAATATTTACGTATAATATTAAGCCACAACTAAAAAAAATTTTTATAATTTTCTATGTAAGTAATTTATTTGGACTTAATTCAACTTAATTATAACGTTAATATTCCATTTGTCATTTTCTCTCTGTATCGCATTGTGAACAGAATGTCATAGCTAATTACAAATTCAACGTATTTGCTTCTCGGTGCTTTACGTAGGCTAAACTGAATATGAAATAATGCAATATGGCGGACAAGGGCGGACCTAGTTCTGGGTACTGGAGGGGGCTATGCCTTTAAACATAGCTACATCCACACCCCAAGCAAAAAATAGAGGAATTCGACCCCTTCCGGAAAAAAAAATAGGATTTTAAGGTGCCAAATTGTGCAATTCAAAGAGTTTCCAACTAAAATATAATAATTATATGCCCTTTAAGAAATGATTATATTTTTGGGGATAAATTATGCTTTTGAAAGCGAAAACCTTGGTGCTGATATATAATAAATTAGGTAAAGCATATGCTTCCATAGTGTTGCAAAATAATGTGTTGTTAATGTTGTGTTGTCTTTTATAAAGCTCTGTAGGAAATGCATGAGGTAATCGTTTCAATATTTTACTTGACACTTATTTTGTATTATATTTTTGGAGCAGTCTCGGGAGGGGCCATGACCCATATATCCCCCCCCCCCTTCCTGATGGCGGGTGAAATCGAGTTTACGTGCATGATTAACACAAAAAAATTGGTCCTGGAGTGGAAACACGCACATGCACTCAAATAACACATTCATGAAAAACAGATTGAACTTTGACAAAAACTCCATAGCTCTATGTAAAATTTATTAAGAAAGCTAAGAACGTACATTGGCGTCACACTTTTTTATGACGTCTAGAGATTTTAGACGCCCTTCAAATCCGGAGAAACAGAATGCGCTGAGCTAATGAGTCACTTACTCCGTGTGATAACAAAGTTGGAAAAAATAAACTGTTCTTTACGACTGAAGGTTTTTAATACTGCGTTCCAAACACTTGTGAAGAGTAAAGAGAGAAATGAAAGCTGTACGCGTAAATTTACGTCTCGCGCCATCATAATTATCCTCTTCCGTTTCCGGGGAACATCAATTACGTGCGCGAGATGAATCGTAAAGCGAACGCAAAGTAAAACATAAATATCAATGTTGCAGGCTAGTCTTCCTACTGACGGAGCTAACGAAGAGGTAATGTCTCGCGTAAAGCTGTAACTACATATTATTTATAGCGTCTGAGTCACATAATTAAGACACATTAACCAGAGAGAAAAATCTATAAAAAAACTGGGATAACTATGGCTGTAATCACCAACAGCCTAAAACGTTTTATTTTTAACTATAGTCCTGTCTAGATACCACGTAAATGTTTTCCCTTCTCTTCTTTTTCTTTCAATTAAGCCTCAGCACGCTGCTGTCGGACGTGGATCGGCGATATGTCGCTTTGATTATCAAACATCGTGATTAAAAAAAATTACAGGGCGCGCCTTTGCAGCTGACACTGAATTTAGCTTCACATGTGTATTTTTTTTTGCCGTTTTCCTTGTAAAATACCTACTCCATCTCTGGGTTGGGGAAAAATAAAAAATAAGATGAAAGAACGGCCTCCACTGAACGAACTTCTTTCCCCCCCCCCCCCCTTTCGCGGGGCATTTAGGTCACGATGTGTTCCTTCAAACAGTGAGGTTTTCTAGGGTACAAGTTTTGGAGGGGAGGGAGAGGGAAGGTTGGGTGAAGAAGCACGCATAATTGGAGCGTGCGAGGCGGGATAAAGAGTTGCCGGCCTTATCTGTGTATGAGAGAGAGAGAGAGGGGGGACTGGGATGATAGGGGGAGGGGAAAGGGGAGGCGGTGGGGTAAAGGGCCACCATTGTGGAAGGTCGTTCACTCGGACGAGATAGCGAGGACCACGTTTCTTACGTTGAAGTAGCAGTTAGGGGGGGGGGGTGCGGACCGCACAGGCTTGGCGCTGAGGATGTGATGTAGCTTGTAAAGGCCTATACATTATAGAAGAGAAAACTTTTAACAATTATCTTAACGTTTCCGTTACTTTAATAATTTCGCCAGTACACAATACGAACGTAAAGTTAAAGTAACGACCGTTGAAAAACAATTGGGATTATTTTCTTTCCGAAACAAAAGTACTGAGCAATGAATTATTATTTCATTTTACATAAAAGCATATCACGTAAATATTCCGAAAAATAGACCAATTAATAAAATACTCGCCACGTTTTATAATATTTTGGAGGAAACAGATGCGCCTTATATTAGCTTTACCGACGCCACATAAGAAGCCGTGTTTTGAACGCTATCATTAAACCAAATTTTAAAATTGATGTTACACACGTGTATCCTAATTTCATGTCCTCCATGTATACTTATAAAAGTTATATTTACGCTGCCGAAAAACGGTATTTGTAGGCATAAAAGTCTTGGCGCAGAATATTTTAAAAGGTATACGCTTTGAAAATGCATCTTTATATCAAATACTACGTTATTAAATGATAGAGTTACCATTGAATGTCTCATAGAGGCGTGTTGTCGACGAGTAGACTGCACACTAGTTGAGTGAATTGCGCCTAGAGGCTAGGTGTGATGCGCCTGTTGTGTCGCCTCGAATGCCCAAGGATAGGATAAGGGCTTAACGCGTTAAATGACATTCGGCGATGCTCTGGCAACTTTCGCGATGTCACTTTCGGGCAGAAATAATTTCCCGCCTGGAGAGTAAGTGGGATATTTTGGTCCAGGTTTCTAGCGCAGGTGAAGGGCGACATGAAGTGATTGAAGAACATGCGCCGGAATAAAAAGGCGGAGGGCATCATCTGGGACGATTCCCACGTGCGAAAATCCGGGGACCGACACTGCCGGGAGCCGAACGATGATCGCCATTGGTGGGAGGCGACCGGGCTGACCACTCGGCTACCGCGAGCCCTTTTGTATTGAGAAGAGGGGGGAAATGCTACAGGAGTAAAATGTTGTAAAAACTTATGAATATGTGTTTTCGAGTGTTTCCGGGTACTAAAATACTTATTTGTTGATATTTTCCAGTGTATTAAAAAACGCCCTGAACGATCCCACAGTAATGAGGGCCTCGCACAGTTGAACAATAAAGCCACATATATGTAGGTCTTACTGGCACTGAGATACATGCACATACATATGTATTCTTGCTCGCAGCATGGCTCCGTGGTAGCTCTTGAGAGTGAACCGACAGAAAGAGATACGCCCTTTCTAGCCACAGTGGGAGGATGTAGTTACCAGCTCACCTGTCAACGCCGAGAGCTTCGGAAATAATTCAAAGTAGTTATACAGTAAAATAAATATAATTACCTGATTTCCCTATCAGAAAACCGAAAAAGCGTTAAAGAACTTTTCGGCAATTTATTTAACATAGCCAATTTTCCAATAAAGGTAAAGATTTAGTCCTTTATAACGTTTTGCATGGTCCAGCCAGTGAACTGGACGAAATTTCACCCGAAATAGAAATTAACGTGACAAAGTATCATCATATCTACGAGAATATAATTTTTTGAACAAAAAATAAAAACTCCATTATTTTGTATTCCGTGAATTTTATGGAAGCAAGGCAAGAACATTCCCTGACATTTTCCAACTCTATCAGAAATTCCATGAAATTCCTGATAATTCCAGGTTGCCTCAATTCCCCTGGTGTTTCTAGGTAACAAAACGTGAACAACGCCGTGTAGCAGCCAACAGGAAGTTCTGCGAAAAGGATGAATGTCCAGTCCTGGCTAGGCACATAGTCCTACACTTTCTGAAGGGCAGAGTCCATGGTGACCCTTGCAGGACAGTTGGTGGTGGGTTGCAGAGGAGGAAAGAAGGGCTGATTAGGAAGAAGGACAACTCGCAGAACTTCTTTTACTTTCGCTCGGCGGCGGGTGCGAACCATGGACTGCAGGCCCGCGCGACAATGGCTCCCGCTTTCTCATGCAAATCGCCCCGCTGCTAGGGGGGATAAGGCCTGCCGGCTCGGAAACTGAAACTTTAATCTCTCTCGCGCGAGCTGAAAAGCAGAGGAGAGGTCCTGGTATGAGAGAGACAGGGAGAATGAGAGAGCGGGAGGAATGGCATCCTTTCAGAACGTCATAAATATTCAGAGAAGGGCTCCGGGCGCGGCTCTACAGCATGCCGGCCGGTAAGAAACAGAGTTAAAAACAACTCTCTTTACTGCAAACAAGCGACGAGAGCTGGCCGTGGTACGGGAAGTGAGGGAGGTATTTACGACGCAGCTGGTTGCGTCGCCGGTCAATTGTTTGCTTCGCCCTGGTGCTAGCTACAGCGTCAGTACGCCGAGCGTCGTGGAAAATACCGCGGCAAACAAGTCCTTCATTCTCACTCACTCACTCCTCCGAACTACTTTAACCACGAGCTTCGACCTGAACAACTCTACAAGAGCTTAGCGCCTTTCTTTTTACACTCCATTTACTTGAACAACTCCGGAACAATTACCTTTACAACCCGCGGAGTTGGTGGAGAAGATAATTTTGGGGTGGGGAGGGGGTAATTGACGAGTACTGGAAAGCACTTACAGTGTAGATGTCGGGATCGAACCCACGACACGCAGCACAGACCAACAACACGTGTAATCCATCACGATGTTGAATTACAACGATCCAATGTATATCCTACAACAGATAATTATGTCCAGGAAGTTACAGAAGTTAAAGCGTCACTTGTATTATTAGCAAGCAGTCTAGTGGCGTAGTCAGGATTTCTAGGTTAACCTGAGAAAAATATAATGAACACCGACCAACCCCGGAAAAAGTTTGGATTTCGAAGTGCAAAATAGTGCTATTTTAGTAGTTTTCGAAACGAAGCATTGAATATTCTACTAGCAATGTTTTTATAAATGTATTCAAAATTAGAAACGAGGGCCATGGGGGGGGGGGGGGACTGTTACCCTATCGGTGGCCGCGGTGGCCGAATGGTCACACCATTAGCCTCCCACCACGGCGAACCGGGTTAAATTCCCGGCGGGGTCGGTCTCCGGATTTTCGAATGTGGGAATCGTGCCGGACGATGCCGTTGGTCGGGCAAGTTTTATCGGGGAACTCCCGTTTCCCCCGCCCTTTCATTCCGGTGCCGCTCCATCCGCTCCATACTCACATCATGTCACCCCTCATCAGCGCTGACCAAAATCTCTGACTCATTGTTATCCTATCCCCCCTCCCCCAAGGCTTCGCCTCCACGTTGAGTCGCAAGGTCCAACAGCGATAAAATGCTGGACTTAATTCCACATATTCAGTGAGTACATAATGTGTTTTAGTAACAATTAAGACTTGCGTACTTGACATATATAACATAGGCCTACACATAGACCTGAACAAATACAAATAAATCTAAGGTTAATAAGTTCGGCTATCGGCTCGGTCTGGAATTTTTTTTTCTGTGTTATTTTGGATGTTTTTGTTTTATTTTCATGTTTCCAATCAACTTTTTTGAATGCCTTACGTGCACATCTTCTGTCATGCTGCATTGTTATTGGCAGCATGTCTTTGAGGTGGGGGGGGGGGAAGATTCTCATTAGACCGTACAACTGTGATAATACATCTTGTGAATTGCAGTGCAACGTTTAAGACACTTAGGAAGCTGAACACAATCACTGACCATGAAGCAGAGCAAGTAGAGACGGAAAAAATTCGCGAGTTCACAGACCTGTAGGCTAGCCTGCAAGAATATGTATTAACTAAAGCTGACAGTAGATGCTCATTAGCTGCTTGCTGTTAAAGTGATATAAGCGTGTATTAGTTTGGCTCAGAGACTTCCAGGAGGTATCAAATACGTTAGAGACCAATTGCGAAAGTGATACAAACTTACAGTTGTTGGAATTCTAGCTCGTGTCCAAGTGAAAACGCGAATGTTTCAGGTCTCTACAGACAAGGCACTGAAACAAACTTGTCCAGAAATCTTTGACCAAAAATATGGGTCCCTAACTATAGCTTAACTACAACCGGATACATTAGAACTTGTGTTTCAGTTCATCAAGGCTACATGCACACAGCGTGGACTCTAACCACGACCTCCGACGGCATGCAGTTAAGACCCTTGAGCACCATTCGGTGGGTTGGAGGGATATGAATAATGTATAGAGAACAACCCTAAGCTAAATGTGAAAAGTTTTAAGTGCCCGCAGCCTCTCTGGAAGGCAACCCAGCCTCCACATCAGACACGCAGTTTCTCACAGGTGGGCCAGAAGCACGCCGAGCATTACGGCGGGGCGCCCGACTAATGACGATACCGCGCGGTGATTTGCTTAATGTCCGACGAGCTGGAAAACTTTCTACGCTGCCAGCTGCGAAGAATACGGCGAACGCTTCTCCACCCGGATAAGTCAGCTTGGTGATGACGAAGGGGAGTTGGGAGGGACATTCGCGGTCGTGCCTGCTCATGTTTGGACACAATCTTGGACGTTGCCTAACGGACAGTGGCGGATTTAAGGGGGTGGCTATCGGGCTGAAGCCCCTCCCAAAATCGCGTTCAACATTATATAGCCCAAGTATGTCCAGTCACTTCAAGGAAATTGAAGTTTGGTCTATAATAACTCAAGTACATTTAACGTGTCCTACCTGTATGTACGTTATTTTTAAAGTTCTGTGAAAGTAAACAACCATTCTTTTAAG